>JXCR01033311.1:64233-89924 GCA_002079205.1 Phalaenopsis hybrid cultivar | reverse complement strand
CCCCGCCGTAAGTCGTGCATTGTTTTCTGCCGTAGCCGCCCTTCGTCTGCCAGTGCAGCCTGCTATTACCACCTGTCGTTCTCCTCCAAGTGTGTCATAGCCCACAGACAGCTGATCCCTCCTAAATAACCACCCGCCGCGTCAACCACCATCCTTTGCCGATGCTGGCCATCCATTGCCGCCACACCCTTCCTCACGGTCTTTTGTTCGCAGCCATCACCACCCATCGCCCCCCTTATGTTGTTTGTCGCCGTCGCTTGATGTGACTGGCCGTTCACCCTGACTAGCCATTTACAGCCCCCTATTGACCTTCTCTATCGCTCGCCGTCCTTCGTCGCCACCCCTCCTTTTCTTCCTCCCGTCGTCTACTGTACGTCGTACACCACGCGCTACTGTTGTCGTTGCTCTGCCAATCACCATCCAACACCTGCCAAACATATCTTATATATTTTGAAATATATTTTTTTCAATTTACTTGAAACCAATCACAAAAATATGAAGTTCCTCATTTATTTATAGCAAACTAAACAACTCTAATGTATTTGAAATACAATATATTATTATTTTATTACATTCATTTTACATTGCATTACTTTTTTAACAAACCAGACTTCTCCCAAGTTTTGAAAGCTTGGCTCTACACACTCATAATTTCTCCTATAACCCAATGCACTAGAAGAATAGTCCCATCTGTGACTATTGCAAGAAGAGTGGGCATATCGAGGGCAAATGTTGAAAATTTCATAGAATGCAGACTAATAACCTGTATGAATGAAAAATCAGGAGAAAAAGGCTAATGTTGCTACCACATCCAAAGGGCCGGTCAACCATTCCCCAAGGAGCAGTTTGAAGTACTTAAAAAACTCTTTGGAGGTTCAGAACAACAAAGCAACCTTGTGACATATAAAT
This sequence comes from Phalaenopsis hybrid cultivar, assembly GCA_002079205.1. Lineage (NCBI taxonomy): Eukaryota > Viridiplantae > Streptophyta > Magnoliopsida > Asparagales > Orchidaceae > Phalaenopsis > Phalaenopsis hybrid cultivar. The sequence goes on along the minus strand of JXCR01033311.1, from coordinate 89,015 downwards.
GTAATATATCCTTCTCCCATGTTACCAGTAATGGGAGATTTAGAATTTAAATCATTCAGGAGCCTTTGATCATATAATCGGAGACATCATTTCTCTAATCAACTATCTGGAAGCCATTACATTTTGATCGGTAAGACTTGTAGACAAACGACACTCAAACATTATTTGGAAAGGAGATGTGGAGCTCTCTCAAGATATTACTCTTTCTTCAGCTTTATATGTTTCACAGTTGGATTGCAATTTGATTTCAATTAGTAAGCATACTTATGGTATGAAACATATAATTTAATTGCAAATCAAACAACTCTAATATATTTGAAATACAACATATTATTTCTGTTTTACATTCATTGTACATTGCATTACTTTTTCAGCAAACCAAACATTTCTCAACTTATGAAAGCTTGTCACTACACACTCATGATTCCTCCTATAACCCAATGCACGAGAAGAATAGTCCCACATGTGACTATTGTAAGAAGATCGAGCATATCAAGGACAAATGTTGAAAACTTCATAGAATGCAGACTAGAAATCTTGACAATGAAGGAAATATCAGGAGAAAAAGGCTAATGTTGCTACCACATCCAAAGGGTCTGTTGAACCATTTACCAAGGAGAAGTTTGAAGTACTGATAAAACTTTTTGGAGGTAATTTAGAGTAACGCACCAATCTCGTGACATATAAATGTAATATATCCTTCTCCCATCTTACTAGTAGTGGGAGATTTAGAATTTAGATCATTCAGGAGCCTCTGGTCATATAGTCAGAGACATCATTTCTCTAATCAACTATCAAGAATCCTTTACATTTACATCAGTAAGACTTGTAGACAAACGACAATCAAACATTATTTGGAAAGGAGATGTGAAACTCTCTCGAGATATTATTCTTTCCTTAGCTTTATATGTTTCACAGTTGGATTGCAATTTGATTTCAATTAGTAAGCCTACTTATGATATGAAATATATAATTAAATTGCGAACTCTTATGAATTTTAGGTTGAGTTGGGAAAGGTGATTGACAATGCTAAAATATATCAAGTTTTATACCTACTCAATGAAATTCTCTCTAAACACAAATGATCTCACCTCTATATTTTTTTCAAATTTCAGAGCCTGTTGAGACCATGTTTATAAAAAAATAAGTCTTGTTATGACATTGTCGCGTGGGTAAGCTTAATTTCAATTATATTTTAAAGTTATATCCTCATTTGTTTATCAATAAAAAAATTAGTTTTTATCAATGTTAGATTTGTCAACTTGCCAAACGCATTATAAATAGTTAATTTGTTATTCTCTGACCCAGTACAAACTCTCACGCTCTTTTGCCATTATTTACGATGATATTTGGGGACCTTCAAATCTGAGATGATTTTTATCATTTAATAAAGATCACACTAGAGCCACTTGAGTAACCTAATGAAGGAGAAATCTGAAATAACTCAAATATTTTAAACTTGAAACTCAATTCCAATGCAAAATTTAGACCCTTGAACGGATAATGCAAAGAAATATTTCAACATCTTTCGGTCTAACCTTTTGAAAAATGAAATTATCCATGTGAATTCATGTATTAATACCCTAAAATGAGATAACTGAGAGAAATAGTAGACGTCTTATTGAGGTATCCTGCTCAATTATGATGCCCCTTCAAGTTTTAAAATATTTTTTGGGGAAGTAGTTCTTACTATAATATACCTTATCAATCGAATTCTTAGTGGTGTACTTAATCTCAAAACACCTCTTTATGTTTTGATGTTACCTATCCTCATATCAGAGCTTTCACTTATATTGTACTGCTTAAAATCTTTGAGTGCGTATCTTTTGTTTAGGTCTATTCCTAAAATCACACAAAACTTGACTCTAAATTTATCAGGTGTATTTTTCTTTCGGTATGCCACCTATAAAAAAGTTTATAAGTGATACTCTCTTCTTACCAGAAAATACAACTCCATGAATGTCAAGTTTTTTGAAAATTAATTATACTACTCCAAATCTGATATTCAGGGCGAGAGTGCAAATGAACCTCAATTTTGGGATGCACTTGATGACACCTACACGACCTTATCGCTTACTCCACGTAGCCCTTCTATTCTGATAGAGGATGCACAACCAAACAAACCACCCAACCTGAAGTTCGTAACAAAGAACTTCATGCGTACATACGGAGAAATAAAATTCTTGAGAAGGTAGAAAACAATTTGGAAGGACAAAATTGCTCAAGCCAAAATTTGAGTCCTCATTCACTTGAAATTTCTGGTAAGGATGAATCTAGTACCCATGAGTTATCCTCTTTCTCTTCTGATGTTGGTGATAATGAAAGTTGTATTAGATATCCAATTCAGGAGTGTGTAGCTTATGGGAAGCTATCCTCATCATACAAAGCTTTTGTTTCTAATATTTATAGTGTACAAATTCCTATATTCATTCATAAAACTCTTGAAAAATCCAGAATAGAGGAAAGAAGTTGAAGAAGAGATTCAAGCACCAAAGGAGAATAGTATATGGATTCTTATTAAACTCCCTCAGGATAAAACACCTGTTGGGTGCAAATAGGTGTTCAATATTAAATACAAAGGTAATGGGGGCATTGAGAGATCAAAGTCAGACTTATTATAAAAGAGTTTTACTCAAGTATATGAGATCGAGTATCAAAAGACCTTTTGCACCAGTTGCTAAACTTATACTATCAAAGTTCTCCTTTTAGTAGCAGTTACCAAGAAATTGAGTTTGCATCAACTTGACATAAAAGATGCCTTTCTGAACGGGGATCTAGAAGAAGTGTATATGTAGATACTACCAGGATTTGAGAATGATTTCAACAAACACCTAGTGTGCAAACACACTAAGTCTTTCTATGAGTTTAAACAATCACTAAGATTGTGGTTTGAAAAGTTTGCTAAGCGTATAAGATCAAATGAGTGTTCGCAAAGTCAAACTAATCAAACTCTATTTATAAAACACACTTAGGGAGATAAGATTTTTGCATTCATAGTGTATGTGGATGATATGATTATTATGATTAATGATAAAAGAGAGACTCTTAAGATCAAATAAGTGCTTTCCATGAAATTTGAAATCAAGTACTAAAAACCATGAGATATTTTCAGGTAGCAAGATCTAAGAAAGACATCATTATATCACAGAGGAAATACATCTTACATCTACTGAAAGAGACAAGGATGATTGGTGTAAGACTGTTGATATTCAAATTGATTCCAACAATACGTCAAAGAGGAGAGAAGAAAACTTCTCTGTGGATAAGGGAAGATATCAAAGCATCTCCGTGGATGAGGAAGAAGAACGCATCCAAGAAAGACATTGTTATATCATAGAAGAAATACATCTTACATCTACTAAAGGACATGAGGATGATTAGATGTAAGTCTGTTGATACTCAAATGGATCCCAGCCAGAAGTCAAAGAAGAGAGAAGAAAATGCCTTTTTGCATAAGGGAAGATATATAAGATTGTAGGAATACTTTTATGCATGTCACATATGAGGCCAAATATTGGATACTTTGTCAATATTGTGAGCCAAAACATGAATAACCTAAATAAAGATTATTTGAAGATGGTGTATGGAGTTATGAGGTTTATCTAAACGACTCCTTGTTATTGATTAATTTTTTAGAAAATTAGGAACAAAGAGGTGAAGGTCTACACTGATGCTAGTTGAGATGGGGAACTCAATAACAAAAGGTCCACCTCAAGTTACTGTCTTATGTATGTGGAAATTTGGTGACATGAAGAAGTTAGAAGCAAGCGGTTGTTTCTAGAAACAGTGCATAATCAGAGTATATGACACTCGCCTTGGGAATTTATGAAGGGATTTGGATTCAATAATTTTTAAGGGAAATGGTTCTGTACAAATGTTTTGTGACAGCCAAACAATTACCAGTACAACAACAACAATAACAAAGCCTTAATCTCACTACGTGGGGTCGGCTACAAAAAACATTTTTGTCCATTGCGTCCTTTTTAATATCATATTTTCATTTAGTTCTAATAAATTAAGATCATTTTTTATATAATAAGCCCAAGTTTTCCTACGTCTAACTCTACCTTTCTTAACATAAGTCAAATCTAAAATATCTACTTTCCTAATCAGATCATTAGATGGTCGACGCTTAATGTGACCAAACCATCTAAGACGTCTTTCTCTAATTTTGTCCGTCACAGGAGCTACACTAACCCTATCACAGACTTAATCATTTCACATTTTGTCTCTAAGTGTAAAGACACTCATCCACCTAATCATTCTCATCTCGGTAACATTTAACTTAGTATTATGCTTCTCTTTTAAAGGCCAACATTCAACGCCATAGAGCATTGTAGGTCTCACCATTGTCTTATAAAATTTTCCTTTCAGTCTAAGCAATACTTTTCTATCACACAAAAGGCCCGAAGCATTCCTCCACTTAAACCAACCAACTTGAATTCTACTTTTAACATCCCCATCTATATCACCATCGCTTTGAACAACAGACCCGAGATATCTAAATCGTTCACACCTTTTAATAATTTGGTCACCCAAAGTTACACTTCTGTAACTAGGGCTACTACTACTAAAATTACATTCCATGTATTCAGTTTAGTTTTACTCAAATGAAGGCTCTTAGACTCCAATGTAGATCTCCATAATTCAAGTTTTTCCTGAGCTTTTTCTCTCGTCTTATCCACGAGAAGGACATCATCAGCAAAAAACATACACCAAGATATATCCTCCTGTAAATGTCCAGTAAGTCCATCCATAACTAAAGCAAAAATATATGGGCTTAAAGCTAATCCTTGATGTAATCCAACAAAAATAGGAAAATATTTGGTCAATCCTCCTTCAGCTGAACACAAGTAACAGCTTTAGTATACATATCTTTAATGACTTGAATATAAGTCATATCAACGGAACACAAGTAACAACTCTAGTATACATATCTTTAATGACTTGAATATAAGTCATATCAACATAACACAAGTAACAACTCTAGTATACATATCTTTAATGACTTGAATATAAGTCATATCAACACGTTTCTTCTCAAGAACTCTCCAAAGGATATCTCCTGGAACCTTAATGTAAGTTTTTTCTAAATCAATAAAAATCAAATGTAGTTTCTCTTTATTATTTCATAACTTGTCTATCAAATTTCTCAATAAATGTATTGCTTTCATCATAGACCTGCCTGACATAAATCCAAATTGATTATGAGAAATTTTTGTAATACGTCTTAACCTATGTTCAATTACCCTCTTCCATAATTTTAAAATATGACACATCAGCTTAATTCTTCTATAATTTGCACACTCTTGTGCATCCCTTTTATTCTTAAAAATGGGGACCAAAATACTCTTCTTCACTCAAGAAAATACCAGTATCGTCGCTAATTCTGTACAACATGACTTGACTAAGAATATTGAAATTGATAGATACTTCATCTCCGAAAAGATTAATGGGGGAATTATATAGCTAAGCTATATCCTAACACTAACAAGTTGCTGATGTCTTCACCAAAGCTCTTTAAGCACATTCTCAGAGTCCAATGCCAAGCTTAGTCTCTCCAACACTATGACCCAACTTGAGGGGCAGTGTGGAAATCTGAGAAGTTCCTGTGGAGGATTTGATTGGGACAATTTAGGAAACTCTTGATTTGTTTATTCTCTTCCTATTCTATAGTATTTTGTTTCTTATGTCAGAATTATTTCCTTAATTTAGGTTAAATATATTTGGTAAGTTTGTTAATTAGGTGAGATTGTTTGTCCTAGACATGTGTACTCTACATGTGAATAATACAATCAAGGGAATTATTCCTCGTAAAACCTATTTTCTATTTCTATCATGCAAAAAAATGTAGGATTCAGAGAGCACTGATACTCTAAAACTATTTTCTTAAATGTAAACTTGTAATTATAAGAAATAGAACAAAAGAAATAATGTAATAATACAAAAGAAGCGAGCAAATCAATTTCAAACTTGAACAATGTAAAATCAACTAGAAATTACAAGAATCTATGTCAAATTTTAATAAAATTAAGAGCACTCTAAGCCAATAACAAGATACATAAATGGAACTAGGTTGACAAATGAATTCGCCAATGTAAAATATTTAGGTCTTACTTCGATACAAGAAATGATTTTCTCAGGAATTGAGTAGTTGCATTTGTATTTGTGGTTTAAGGAATCATGCATCTAACTTTTACACCTAAGATTGCATTTTAAAGAAGAAATTTTATGTAATCCAATGTTGTCTTATACTTCAATTACTTGCCTCATATCATCTACTTAGAAGCTCCTAATATTTAAATTAGTGGATTTCTTCGCATAAACATCAACCCATATTTAACACCATATTCATTTTCACCAAAACACCATATTCATTTAACACCATATTCATATTTAACACCATATTCATTTTCTCCACAAAATCATAGCATGAAATATTTTTTAATTTGAACAGGCCAACAAGTTAGTGGCTTTGGTAGAAATCTCATGACAAAAAAATCTCTAGAAGCAGTTGGGGAGACGTGCCAAGAGCATGATCCAAATAATAGAGAAGATACAAATCATAGTTACAATACCCAAAAAATTAGAGATGGCTATATATAGTCTTCCATCAATTTGCTTTGTTTGAAAAAGATCTGGCGACAATGAATTAAGCTTTTGATATTCATTGTGCAAATCAAAGCATAGGTTTTTGTTTCAAATAAAGCACGGAGGTGATTTTTCATGGGATGCTATTGGCCACATGAGTGGAAGGCCAAGCTCATGGATAAATAATTTTTATATTTATGGAGTAAACATAAAAATATGATATTTTAATCATAAAATAATAAACCCAAGGAGATACAATTATAACCCTTATTTCAATTTGCGCCATAGGAGGCGTGCCTTAGCGTAGTTCTTAGACAAACTGTAATGAGCTTATGCCTCAGAAATTTACTGTGAGGCATACACGCACCTCATTATTGTGTTTGAGGTGGACAAAATAGTATAATTTTTTTTTAATAATTGTTAAATGTAACACATGAGTCACATGATCCCTCACACATTCACGCCCCATCCACCCCTCGCTCGACTTACTCATTTGAATGAAAAATCGGCGACCTTTTATCATCATCATTGTAAGGCTCCTTTGATGCTGCTGTCAACCTCCCGTGTTGTCGTCATTGTCCTTGCTAGCAGCCCGAACCACTATTTTCTGTACTTACAGCCAACACCGTCGTTGTTCTTGCTTGCAGCCACTGCTGTCCCTGCATGTAGTCTTAAGGCTTAAGCCTCATAATTTTAATTTATCTTCTTAGTATGCTATGATGATAATATATCTTTCTCCAATATATTTATAGGTTAGGATATTAATATATTAATTTTTACCTTTTTTTGCAATTCGCAAGCTTACGCTTCAAATCATCTTGTGGCTTATGCCTCGCCTCATTGAAGAAAACACTTCAATAATCAATTATGCAATTTTAAACTTTGATTGCAACTTTTAGTTAAATTACCAATATTACAAAGGGAAGCGACCATGGTCACCTAAAGAAGAGCCACAAAGTTACTCCTAATATCTCATAAAGTGACTCATTTTTATATCATCCTATCATGCAAACTTGACATTGACATTAGTGGAAATTTCTTAAGTGACGAGATCGTGATTGCTCTTCTTGTTGGGTATTGAGTGTAATTCGCACAATTAAGTTTTGTAATTCCAGAGCTCTTGATCTGTAAATCCCTTTTTTTTTAAATCTTTGTAACCCCCAAACTCTGTTAAAAGTTCCTAGATCTTAATTTATAAATCCCTTAAGTTTCGCAACTTCCATATCTTTTTTGACTACCTGGCTCTTGATTGATAACACCCTCTAAGTTCTGTTACTCCCAAATTCATGTTTAACTTCTTAGCTTTTGATTTGTAACCCGTCCATCTATTATATGGTCGAAATAATCATGAGAATATTAATTTTTTCTTGCTTTTCATGAACTTTTCTTTTCAATGGTTGTATTCCTTAAAGATGTGCTATGGCTAGGAGAAAAATTTCTTTTCGTAATGAAAACTTAGTCTTTATTGGAAATAAGCTGCAAAATGGTGATGCCATGAATCAGATATGCATCCTAATGAAAGCAAATATGCAATGCGAGGAAAAAAAACATGCAACCTAAGCTATGATAACCAAATTTTTTATCCCAGAAAATTCAGTCTGATAGGACTTCCAAAAAGGGTTAATTCATGTTACCAAATGAATGAGCAATACAAGTTGCCACCTAGCCCTTAACACTTTGGAAAAGAAAACTAATTATATTTTATTGATGAAGGAGAAGCCATGTATGTATATTTAGGAAAAGAATCATGAAAATACCAAATTTTAAAAATTCAACAAAATTCTCCAACTACGAAAATGATTCACCAAACTCAGCTTCTTTTGCATGCAAATGAATCTACTTATCTGTGATACCAAATGATATAACATGGAGGTAATTATCGATGAGATATTCTTGGTCACATGGAGGAGTGGAATGCCAAGTTTATGTAAGTGGAAGTGGTTTTATTCATGGAAAAAACATGAGCATACGGGATTTCATTCATAAAAGAATAAAATAAAGAGGACCTATTGTGATTTTAAGTGAACTCATCAATGTTACTAAGGGAAGCCACAAGCTTGTCTAAATGAAGTTATCAAGCTACTCTCAATGTGTCACAAAGAGAATTTTCATTTCATTTCATTATTTACAATCATTATATTGTTAAATTGATCATGAGAACATTAGAAGAACCATTTGTTGTCGAGCATCAATTTCCTATTAAACACTCCACTATTCATCAAAAATAAGTTGCCATGTTAGTGAATTAGATTTCACTGGAATCCGCCATTAGCAATGAACAAAAGCTCAGCGTCCTGAATAGCTTCATAATCATATTCTATAGAATATTTAACATAGTATTGGCTGTAAATTCACAATAAGGTGAAATTTATAAGAATTCATGAAATTGATGACTGATTAATGAAATTAAGGAAACTAGACACGATGAATGTTGGATTGATGCCAAAATTCCATGAAATTTCTATTTGTATTCATAGTTTCAGTACATCACCTTCTCACTTTTTATTCCTTGAAGAACTTTGCAAAACTGTTTTTGAATTTAGACATTCTATCTGTTGATCACTAGGTTTAAATTTTACCTATCATCATAGTTGATATCCTTTTTTTTTAAATATCCTCTGGCAATTTGGTATATCATACAAATGACAACACGCACCCTAAGGGACACTACTAATGATTTATAACTAATTTCTAAAAAATGAGATAGTAAATAAATTAAAAGTAGATAATAGTACTTAATGAAAATTAATGCAACGGTTTTAGTATGAGTTTTGATGAATCAAGCATTTTATGATAGGTGAAATTATATGGTTTCTTTTCCAACATTTATTTTTAACTAGCTGCCTTAATTATTGATATAATTTGACTATTTTAAAGTTTTTCTTAATGAATTTGAGACTTAGGAACCAATGATAAAAAAGAAAATAATTTCCATCAGGAATTTCATTGTAGGAATAATTCCAATGGATAATTAATCAAGTTATAAGTTTAGATTGCTCCCATAACCATGCATAGGTTCACTTTCCGTCATAAATCTAGGTTTAATAATGATTTCGTAGTCAAATTATCTGCAAACACTAATTTTATTGCCTGATCACATATAGTTTAAAGTCCATAAACATAATTTATTTTGAATGCAAATTCAGAGTTAATAGCATCAAATGTTGGCTCATTATGTAATTGCAAATAATTTTGCATTTAAATCATCTTCAAATGAAAATTTATATCTATAGTTACTTCGATTAGTTTTGATTCAACTATACTAGCTTCTTGTACGAGATTATTTTCATCAAGTTTTAGATAAGATTCTTCTTAGTTTTTTTCTTTAGGAATGTGCATAAGTGCTACAATCTTAATAGGAGACTAGTTATAAGATAATTTTGTATCTATAGCTATGTATAAACCTTCATGCAATTTTTTTTAGTGAATTTTAATATTTTTTATATCTAATTTAGCATTTAAGGTTTTAATTATACAATAATAGGAACAAAATATTCTAAGGCAAATTTATTTAGTTATTAGACATGCAAGGCTTACCTAATTATAATTCTTAAATTATCAGTATTTGGTTTCAATATTCACCAAATAAATTGTATCTTTGTTAAGCCCATGATGACTATGCTATAACACTACATTAAAATGACTGTGCATATCCCAATTATTTTGATTTGACACATCTAATTCTTTGAAAGATAGATATTTTTTTTTTCAATGAAATTTTCTAAAATATCAATTAAATTTGGAAGTTTCCTATAATCATAACTCCATTTATTTTATAATTGTAGTTTTGAACTTTTTGATAGTTACATCATATTCTTAAACAATAGCTTACAAAATTTCATTAAATTGCATCTTTAATATAATCTATTTTATTCATCGTTTAAAAAGACATTTAAGGCTTGCACCTTGATATAAGGCACATAAAAAAGGTCTCGAGGCTTAAAACTCACTGTCATTAGTGAGGTTCGCACCTCAAAATTTCTTGCCTTGAGGTGTTTTAAGAAGCAACTTGACCAAGTTATGCAAAAAATATACATTATATTATATTATTAATATATATTTTTTTTAGTAATGCCATAGTAAATTTTATTTCATAAAAAAAAAACTACAATATGAGGGTGGCCAATAGTTCTACTACAATCCATATTATATATTAATTAATATATATTATATTATCAACAATAACAACAACAAGCTTTTATCCCACTAAGTGTGATCAGCTACATGAATCTTTTTTTTCTCCATAGTGCCTTATTGAGTGTCGTATTTTTATTTTTTTTCTATTAAATTAAGATCATTTTTTATACAACATGCCTAAATATTTTTAGGTTTGTCTACCTTTATCTTTCTTAACATAAGTCAAATCTAAAACATCTACTCTTCTAATTTGGCATCAGATAGTCGATGTTTAATGTGACCAAACTATACAAGACGACTCCTTCTAAACTTGTCCATCACTATATTTGTTTCTCATTTTGGTTTCAAGTGTAAAGCCACTCATCCACCCAAGCATTCTCATCTCAGCCACACTTAACTTAATATATACAATATTAGTTATATTATATTTAATATGTTGGAATTTTAGGAAATTTTTGTTTTAGTATTTTGCATTATTATATTTTTTTTCTATTTCTAAAATCTAGCATTACTGATATGTCATAATTCATGTTTCATTTTTTTGCATGGGGTGTTATGAATGATTTATTATGTTTCTAATGTGGGAGTCATTCCCCTCTATTTATGCTATAATCGTTTTCTATGAAACTGAAGAGGAATAATTTTTTCCTCCTCTCAAAACTTACATGTTATCAGAGCCCACATTAGCCTTCAAAACGGTGACCTAGTCCCGTCAAGAGATCCTCTATAGATTTTGTGTCCCTCCCAGTTGTGATACAATCGTGATTAGATCTTGCTGGGAAGCTAGACTGGATCGCGACAGACCCTTTGCAATACAGTCGCAATTACAGCCAGTTGAGAAGGCAACGGGTGGATCACAATAGATCTCTCGCGATGCAATTGTGATTAGATCCAGCTGGGAAGACAACTAGTGGATTGTGGTGTTCAGAGATATGACGTCTCTCTTTTCTATGGCGTCGAAATTGTGTAATTCGAGCTCTCGGCGGTGGAATTCTTTCTGGCAGGGACTTCTCTGCAACCTCTGCTTATGTTTATTTTTTGATGTTTTTTTTTATTCAACGACGAGCTTCTTGGCGTGCTTCTTCTTTGTTGATTTCTTATCAGTCTTCGACATCATTGGAATTTAAAATTTGCGAGGAAGAGGAAATATTCTTATTTTTGTGCCTCATGCAATTTTCACAGAGAAGAATTCTGTTCTTGAGTACCGTGAATTGGAGAATTGAACTGAATTGGAAGTAGGCCTCAATTTTTTTCAACACCTTCGGCTTCTTCGTTGGAGTTGCCCCCATCAACTTCTCCTCTAATCAGTTTTAAGTGTCAAAATAACTCGCGGTCGAAATCGTTTCTCCGGTGGTGTCTTACAAGTCAGCGATGACTTACGTACGAAAAAATTCTACCGTTTCTACTAGTTCCAGTAATTCCAAACTAATTCGCCCTCCCCATGGTGGTGCGAGCATTGCAAAAAATCATGACTTATAAATGGGACCTGCTGGAAGCTTCATTGAAACCCACAAATTGGAAATCAAAATCTAAATGTGAAGGTCAGGTCTACTAAGCCTTTGTTGATAAAACTCAACAGCTTTCTATTAATTCGAATGTATACTTTCACTAGGGAGCAATTAGAGTTCCTACACAAGTTATTTTAACCTCTAAAATGGTCATTGACTCCGTTTTACTCTGCAGTACAGAAGGGTAACTCTCTAGCCACTGCATTGTTAGGTGTTAACCCTAATTTTATTTATTCTTGAATAATTAATTCTGGCGCAACTGATCATATGTTGGTTAATCTTATAGATCTTGTATAGGCGATAAAATGTCAATATTGTCCACAGTTCCATCTCAGTAATTGTCGGGATAGGAACTGTCAAACTCGCCTCGTTGTTAACCTTTCTTGATGGTGCTATGTTCCCAATTTATTTTGTAATATATTGTCCATTAGCAATATTATTTTTGATTATCAATGTAAAGTTAATTTCTACTTTTTGACCACTGGAAGGATGTTTGGCAGTACTAAAGAAAATGGACTAGATGCAAATAGATAATGTCAAGTTGCCTGTTTAAATTTTTCGTTTCGTTTCCAAAGAAAATGCTATTATGATATGACATTATAAGTTTGGTCATCCTAGTTTTAGTTTTTTAAATTTTAAATTTTTAGTTTATTTAAAAAAATTGTCATTTTTCTGATATGAAATCTATCAGTTTGTCAAACATCACATTCGTCTTTTTCTCCCCAAATTTACAAACTGACTAAACCGTTTACTCTAATTCATAGTACTATCTGAGGTTATTGTAAATATATCACACACTCTAGAAAAAAAATAGTTTGTTAGTTGATGATCACATAAGGTTAAGTTGATGTATTTGGTGAAAGAAAAATCGGAAGTGAAAACAATTTTAAAAAACTTTTATACCATGATACACATATAATTTTAAAAAATTACACAAATATTACGGAGTGATAATGGACGGGAGTATTTCACAAATATTTTGGGTCAATTTTTTTTCGAAAAAAGAATGATTCATTAAGGCTCTTATGTCGACACCCCACAACAAAATGGTGTGACTGAAAGAAAAAAATACTATTGAAAGTAGCTCGGGCATTGCTATTTACAAATCAGGTGCCAAAATATCTTTTGGGTGAAGCCGTTATTACTACTATATTCCTCATTAGTACAACACCAAATAAAGATTTGAACTTTGAAACACTTCTTGATGTTTTTTCATGAAATTTACCCAACAAATTGGCTTTCATCTTCTTAACATTCAAAGATATTTTGGTATATTGTATTTGTTCATATCCATGGTTATAATCAAGGAAAACTTGAAGTCGGAGCTATAAAATATGTGTTTGGTGGTTATGCTTCAACTCAAATGGGGAATAAATACTTTGATCCTATTTTTAGAAAAATGTTAGTCTCCATAGATATTACTTTTTTTTAATTACAAATTTTTTTAGCCATAATCTTCAAAGAGAGAGAAACAAAACAAAGATTCAAAATACTATTTTTAAGTTTTTCTTTAAACTGAACACTCACAAAATTATATCTCCCTAAACTTAGTTGTTAAACTTGAAAATCTAAGCTTATATTATATCAGGAGAAAATGGTTTTAGTTTTTTAGATACTGAAGACGATTAAAATCCTTTCTATTGTGCCATCTCATGATGTTCATAGTCCTATAGCAACTAAGGAAACTGTTATGTCGGCCAAGAAAGTAGATTTGGAGAGAAGTTAGAGGAAGTGGCGGGCCAATTTAAATCCGAGATAGAGGAAATGCTCCCTATCATAGGCAATTTTTCTTTATAGACGATAGACTATCTTTCATGGAAAATTGATTCGGGCTCTTGGAGGAGATGACGAGGATGCTTATCGAGATGCAATCTAAGACCTCACGAACAACTCAATTTGCAAATCCTAACCAAGGATTGACTGATGATTCCGTGTCCAGATTAAAAGGGAAGGAGATCGAACGAGAGGAACATGAGGAGGAAAGTATCCCACGCAATAACTCTTTTCAGGGCTCTAATTGAGGGTGGATTAGAGATTTCTTATGGAGGCGGTTGGGCCAAAACATGGAGAAGAGATTATTCAAGAGGTATGGAGAAGCATGAAGAAGAAAGGAGAGATGCGAGGAGGGGATATGACTATTGATCAAAGGAGGTAGTTTTGTCCTCAATACATGTGAGAAAAAACAGAGGCAGAGGAAGTTGGGGGTAATGCTTGGGTTAGGATGTTAAAGATTTCGATTTTTGAGGGGGAAGGCACACATGAGTGGACGTATTGGGTAGAGCGATACTTCGCAGTGAATGAGCTAGATGGGGAGGGGAAACTCATGGAGATAGGGTTATGTTTGGAGAAGTAAGCTCTAGCCTGGTTTTAGTGAAGGAGATTAGATACACGATTCGTTCATGAGAGAAATCTATGAATTGTTTGTTGGAACATTTTCGAGCCATTCAGGAAGGTGACCTATACGAGTAATTCAATGCCTTACTACGAAATCGGCTGTCGTGGAATATAATGAGAGATTCGAGCTCTTGTCAGCACAGCTGAAGGATTTCTAAATTAGGATTCGAGGGGAATTTCATGAAAAGGGCTTAAAACCCGAAACACAGGTAATACTCAACTATTGGGATCACAGGAATTGAGAGAGATGGAGCTAGCCTAAATGGTGGAGGACAAGAACCAGATGCAGAAGACTAGGAGGAGCGAACACGGATGGAGCGGCGTACCAAGCTGCTACTACCTCGATGATACCAAATGCTCAAATAGTGGAAGCTCAGAGGGAGGATGCACTGGACAAGAATAATGGGTCATGACTAGGAGCGACACTTAAGCGCCTTATACATACAGAGATTCAGGAGAAGTATGCCAAGGGTTATGTTTTCGGTGTTATGAGAAATTTAGCCCAAGACACTGCTGCAAGGATAAAAAATTACAAGTTCTCATAGTGAATGCAAGGAGGTAGATGATGAAGAAATAGAGATAATTGTGGTGGAGGAAGATGAACACCCACTTTTTCCCATATTGAGGACAAGGCGTCTTTTGGGGGGAATTTTGTTATGTCGGTCTCAGCCTAAGGGTGATTTCTTCTTTTGTACACCTAAGGGTAATTTATTTTTTAATTATTATTATTGTTGGGTATAAATAAGCTTATTATGTTTATGGTTAGGTTTATGCAGGAGATTATTATTATAAGTCTTGGCTCTTGGGTTTGAGAGATTTCCTACCTCTCCAATTGTAGGAATTGGGAGAGACTACCTACCTCTCGAATTGTAGGTGCTTATCTTGTATTCATGTTGTTTTTTATTGTTAACGTAACAAATTTATTTAGCCCTAATTTCAATGAAATAGCATGTCGATTTTGATATCAGATAATATAAAAAACATGAAGAACTAAGACATTTGTATCATTTGACATTGTCTACTCATGACAAAGGAAACTCAAACCATTAATCGTTCAAATAATATTCTTATTGAGCCTTTACCCCATGATCAGTTGACTTTATTTTCGAGTTCTGAGTCATGTAGTTCTGAACCGAGTTTTGTCCTAATCCTAAATCTAAAGGATTTTAGTCATCTCATTACTGCTTGTAAGGTGGTGAGGCCTTGCACATATCTTTTATCTCATTGTGTCTTATGAAAATCTTTCACCCATTTTTCGGACATTTACCCCACAATTGTCTTGTATGGAGATTCTTTATACTGTGCATGATGTTATGAAATTTCTTATGGAAGGAGTTCATCTTCGAAGTGATGAAATCTTTAAAAAAAAAATATGTGAGAATTGGTTGATCTACATAGAGGGTTGAAAACACTTAGAGACAAATGGGTTGTTCACACTCAAGTATAATTCTGATGGCTCTCTAGAACGGTACAAAGCTTGACTGGTTGCCAAGGGATTCACTCAAACCTATGAGATTCATTATTTAGAGACACTCGCCCTAGTGTTAAATTAAAACTCTTTAAAAGTTCTGTCACTTGCAACTAGTCTTAACTGACCCCTACAACAGTTGGATATAAAAAGTGCATTTCTAATGAGAACTTAGAGGAAGAAGTGTATATGGATGCACTTTCAGAATTTAGTGAGAAATTCAATACAAAGGCGTTGGAATTAAAAAATTCCTTATACAATTTGAAGCAGTCAGTCACCGAGAGCGTTACACTATTTTTTAAAGATCAAGGGTATACTTCAGAACAAGAAGATTATACAATGTTCTTAAGACATTCAAAGTATTTGAAGATATCCATACCGATTGTGTATCTGGATGACATAATTCTTACCAAAGATGCCATATGAAACGAATCGGTTGAAAACGTACCTTTCATCAGTTGTTGAGACCAAAGGCTTCGGATTTCTGAGATATTTCTTTGGCATGGAGGTTGCTAGATCGAAGAAATGGATTGTTGTTTCCAAACAAAAATGTTCTTGTTTTTCTAAAGAAAATTGAGATGAGTGCTTGTAGGCTTGCAGACAGTCCATTTGATCCCAATAAGAAACTAGTAGATGCGAAGGAAGGTGATCTTTCAAATGCAGCTCGATAGTAGAAGTTGGTGAGAAAGTTGATATACTTATCAATGCACGACTAGATATCACCTTTGTTGTAAGCTTGTTAAGTGAATTTATGCATTCACCCTCTAAAAAATATCTTGAAGCAGTTAACAAGATTCTCAGATACCTAAAAAGAATACGAGGTAAGAGTTTACTTTTCAGAAGATTACTCAACAGATCATGGAGGCATATATTAATGACAGGAGATTGACATTCAGATGTTGTAGGCATACACTGATGCAGATTGGACGGACTCATTTGTTGACAGGAGATTGACATTCGGATGTTATACTTATGTCTGGGGAAATCCAATTAATGGCAAATTAAGAAACAGAATGTGGTGGCAACGAGTAGTTCGAAGACAAAATATCGAGTTATGTCTAATGGAGTATGTGAGATGTTATGGTTGAGAATTCTTGAAGAACTATGGATCTCGATAAACATGCCAATGAAATTGTACTGTGACAATAAAGCTATTATAAGCATTGCAGAAAATCTAGTGCAGCATAATCGCACGAAACATGTGAAGATTGATAGACACATCATAAAAGAGAAGATTAATCTGTAGTCATTTGCATGTCTTTCACTTCAATAGTTTCACAGCTAGCAGACATCTTTATCAAATGACTTTTTAGGCCTAATTTTGAGTTCTTTGTAAGGAATTTGGGCATGATATTGATCTATGCTCCAACTTGAGGGCGGCTGTTGGAATTTTAGAAATTTTTTTATTTTAAAATATTCTATTATCATTTTTTTTTCTAATTATAGATTCTAGCATTATTAGTATGTCATAATTCATATTTTTTCTTTTATTATAAGGAGCTATGAAGCATGGACACGGATACAATATGACAATACAGAGACAATATAATTGAAAAAATAAGACGACATATCAGAGACATGTTTTAATATTTAATTAATTATTAATATGAAATATATATTTTTACATTATTCTTTATTAAAACAATCACAAAATAAAATATGCAAGAATAAAATTTAACTTTATAAAAATTAATTTCAAACTTTCATATATAATATGTTTCGAAAAAATTTGTCCAATTTATATACTAAAATTTAAAATATCTTATGATTACATGTCTAATTAATTAATTTAAAATTTAACTTTTAGAATTATAATAAGTATTAATTAATAATTATTAACTCATTAAAGAGTAAAAAATATTATAAATTATCACTTAAAAACTATGTCGACTTTGTCTCCACTTAGCTTCGACGAATAGAGCTTTAGTGTAAGTGCTGCAAAGTGATCAGGGTATTTGGATAATCTTGAATGAATAAGTTTGATTTATGCTTAGAGTGTGACCAAGAAGCATACGACCTTCGCTTTAATGGACGTATATTCAGCTTTGATGAACTAAAGAGAACTACAACGCTCAGCTTCAACGAATACATGATGCACATTTGACTCTCGGCTTCAACGAAAAAAGATGGATCTACTAATGCTCGACTTCGTTGAATATTGGATGCACTATTGATATTTGATTTTAACGAAAGTTAGAGGGAGCTTTAACATGATGAGAGAGGAGACGACCTTAACTATGAGATATAATTAGGGCTATATGTATATTTATAAGTTTCTAATTCTTTTGTCTCATTTTTTCCTTAAATTGTATTGAGCTCATGATTGATGTAGTGTTGAGGCTTGTGCTGGATTTTTTGGGTTTGAAAAAAATTCGAACACCTTTTTAGTTCTGCATAAGTGTTGGCACATGTCAGACAAATGTAAGTGTTCGATACGTTCGACATGGTTGTGACACATTTTTAAAAACGTCGGTGCTACATAGATGGGGTTTTATGAATGATTTTATTTTGTGGGATCCATCCCCCTTCTATCTATGTTGTAATCATTTTCTATGAAATTGAAGAAGAATAATTATTTTCTCCTCCAAAAAAATGCATAATATATCTTATACAATGCTTCAAAAAGCTCAAAATATATATTAATTATGATTATTTATGTTATTAATTTATTCATTTTTTAATTATATTGAATTTCATATTATTTGATACTAAGAAATAATTATAGTGAATGAAAAAGATTTTAGATTTGCAAATATGATAGAGTTAGATGATAAAAAATATGACGATTCTTTCGAAGATGTTGAAAGCATGGACGACTCCTGTAGAACCACATTGAATATTTAAATTCAAATGATTATTCACCTAGAATCACATTTTTAAACTTCTATTTTATATTAATATTTCAAATGAAGATTTTATGTCTTTATTATNAAAGCATGGACGACTCCAGTAGAACCACCTTGAATATTTAAATTCAAATGAATATTCACCTAGAATCACATTTTTAAACTTCTATTTTATATTAATATTTAAAATGATGATTTTATGTCTTTATTATAATATAAAATAAATTATCATATCAATAGTTTATATCATATTTATAAATTGATTTTAATTTTAAAAGTTTTTTCTTTTCTTTTTTGAGGCTGCCACATCGCCTCGCTAGAGCAAATTGTCTCAGTTTCAATTTTTCCTTTTTAAACTTTGGTTTTATTGACTCGATTAGTTTGCATTATATTTAGTTGACATGATGCAATTATAATTTTTTATGTAAGACAATCTAGGGTTTGTATTTTTTAATATAACTATAATGATTCAATATGAATAGATCATGCAAGGGAAAAGCATGATTTGAAGATCAAATATAACAAAATTCACAAAAATTTCTTTGGACGCAAACCAATAAATATGAAAATTAGAATCCAAATGATAATGCAAGGATTAAATAAATTTGAAGATTAAATGTGATTTTTTTAATTTATTCATCACCATTCAAATCCTAGTTACATAAATTTGAACAAAAAAAGGTACATTAGCAAGCAATAACAAGATATGCAAACTGTTTAGTTTTTTTTTTCTTTCTTTTATTTTTAAAGGAGTCGCCAGTCTTTTGATCGTCGTATACTTCGCTCATTCAAATAAATCTCCATCCCGAATCAGATCAGTGTTCGAAGACGAGAGAAACCGAATAAGAAGAGACATACGACAAAGAGACAAACAAGAGAAAACACAAAACGTGGAGAGCCTACGTGCGGGAAACCTCGCAAGAATAGGTTAGGAGTGTTCGCCCAAACAAGATCGAGCGAAAGCACCTTAAATCGATATCTACAAAATAATACCAAATTAAACTGCCCAAAACCAGAGAGTCAGGTGTAGGTGTCTGTTCTGGGGTCAAGAGCACTCCCAAGGAGACGTTTTCCACTTGGTTAATTACGTTTTGTGGGGTACCCAATAATACTTTTTATAAAAAGAGTTCCGCTTATATGATCGTGAACTTGGGGCAATAGATACTCAAAGGAAGGTTATTCGGTGTGGGAAAAGTCTTGATACTTCAAAGCTCAAGCTAAGCCATTGGGCAGAGGTGAGTCTCACATTCTGAATGGGTAGCAGCTCATCGGCATACGAGGCCCACGGAATAACCATAAATCATTGACGGGGGTATCCCAACACATTAAAGAACGTCCGACCTGTAAGGACAAAGGACAAATTGTAGTATCCCAAATGGGCAGTAGCTCATCGATATTGAGTCATCAAGATGACATCAACAAAGTCAAGGAGCGGCAGGGCTCAAAGGGGCTAAACAATAGGAAAGTTTAGTAATCTTAAAAAGGTAGAGGTAATTGGGTTGGTGTATCATGGACCCGTCCTACACAGCTACTAGGACCCTAAGTCTATCTGGTCGTGAAGGTAGTCGACCCAACACGTCTTGAGATTCCCGGTCAACAATCCGTGAAATGCGTCATTTACGGGGTATCTCGGTAGCCCTAAGGTCAAAGGAATGAAATTATTCTATGACCATAAGCTGAAGTTCCAAGATGTGGGACTTATACTTGCTGAAATAATGATGATGCCTCAGGAAAGAGAGACGAATGTTTAGCTATAAAGCTAGAAACGCTCCAAAAAAGAACTTACACTCTGTTTGGATTGGAGAGTATTCTAGCACCCTATGCGCACTAGAGAACCACCTATGTAAAAAGGTATGCTGGGTCAGTCAGATTGGAGAAGCACGAGAACTTCTCCTTGGGACGTGCAAATATGAATGCAGTTTTCTAAAACGGTCCTTAAGTTTTGTGGAGACTCTATTAATATTTGCAGGAAATGAAAATACATTTTCTTAAAGTCCTGAATATTTTAATTCTAATTTTTAATTATTTTGAATTTTTTATTAGGATTTTGTAGAAAAATTAGGAATTTAAGTTCTAATGAGTATATTTCATCGTGATTCCCAAACAAACCACAGAAAGAAACAATGAAAACATGCAGACATGCATTCATGCAATACGACAAAAAGACAAGCCAAATCAAAATAATAAGAAAGGTCAGGGCCGCTGGGTCAGCAACATATCTCAGAAAAGAAAAAGACGATCAGACTTTGCATATACATGTACGGTCCTAATTCTATACATCAATGTAAAAATGCAGAATTAAGATACGAGACACGAGTATCAGCTCCAAGTCCCCTCCACGTGGTTCCCGCACCAAACATCTCGAAACCCGTGCCCGTATCTTATTTCTACTATAGGACTCCTAGATTCTAAAAGTACATAGGAAAAGAAAAGACTTGATCATGCATGAAAATAAATTTTAGCTGGAAAACTCGCATGCATATAACGTATAATGAGCCATACTTTATAAGTGGGGGAGCTGAATATCACCTGCAAGCAAATTATTAGAAATCATTACTTGCTCCCCTCATATCGGTATTTGTGTGTGCATAGAGGCACGACTCCCTACAGAAAATCGCCCTAACACACTATCATATATATGTAACATGTGTTCACACCACAAGCACAGTGCAAAAAAAATGATGTTTGGCTAGGGCAACCACTTTAGCAAAGAACAATAGCCATACATCAAAAAAACTACCTAGCACCCTAAATCCTATTCTAGAATATCATCTACCAAAAAGTGCATTAACATAGTATTTAAGTGCAGGGTAAGTTTGGGTATAGTATGAATTTGACGGATTCGCCGTGCCGGCCCCATCCTAAAGATTCGAAGGATCTAAAAGACGTCACTAATATGAGTGACGCAAGTTAGATCTATTGGATCCTTAGCACAGTCATATTGCTGTCAATCCCGATGACTTAACTCGCATTGTTCACTGGGATCAACCCAACAAGCAATGTTCGTTAAGACATCGCGACCGACATTGGGTCACTCTCTTAATGAGTTTGGCTCGCTACCCATGCAATCATGCAAATGCAAGTGCAGAGAGCCATTTGACGGAAGTGATGAGTGTATCGTAGGACAGTGACTCAAACAAGCTGGGCATATCTTGGAGGCAGCAACCCAAATAAATGGGTGTGTCGTAGCAACAGTGACCCGGAGATGGGCGTGTCCTAGAGGCAGCGACCCGAACAAATGGGTGTGTCATAACAACAGTGACCCAGAGATGGCGTGCCGTGGCGGCAGCGGTCCGAAGGTGTGCCGAGACGACAGTGACTAAAAGGGATGGACGTGTCGTGACGATAGAGGCCCGAGGAAGGTGTGTCGAGCGGCAGTGACCAAAAGAGATGGGAGTGTCGTGGTGGCAACCTCCCGAGGAAGGTGTGCCAAAGCAACAGTGATAAAAAACGATGAGCGTGCCATGGTGGCAGCGACTCGAAGAGAGTGCTGAGGCAGCAGTGACCCGAGGATATGCAATATAGGTAGGTGAAAATGCAAACAAACATGCATATATACACACAATGTGCAGTGCTGCAAGTGGTCGGTCGAACTAAAGTACACGGTTTACCAAACCAGGGCGACCGGTGGAACCAAAGTGAGATGCTCGCCCAGCCGGGGCGGCCAGTCGGAGCGAAGTGAGATGCTCACAGAGCCGAGGCGGTCAGTTAGAGCGAAGTTAGATGCTCACTAGGCCAGGGTGGCCAGTTGAAGCGAAAGAAGATGCTCACCGGACCGGGTAGGCCGGCAGGAGCAAAGTGAAATGCAAACATGCCCAAAGCAAAATGAGTGCAATCTGAAGCAAACTAACATGCAGATTGTCGACTAGGCTCGTGCTAGCGACATCACCTGGGAAACTTAGGGTTGACACTCTTGGATTCACAACATCGCTACCTTCAGCTTTGGCGTGATAATGTGAAGGGTTTTCCTCTCTGATTTCTTGTAGGGAAAACTCTTCAACACTCGTAGGGCGGACAAGCTACATAGTTTTTTCACTCTACGAACGCCCACGATCTTATAGGACGCACATGCTACAAAATTTTTTTTGTACTCTAAGATCGAACTCAACTAATCTCTCTAAGAGATATTAGGATTGCCAAAGCCGTGGGAAATTGGGATTCCAACCGGCGGAGATCAAAGCTTAAGACTCACAAAATGGGGGATCGCTCGGCTTCGAATAGGAGTGATCATTGCATGACATTCCTAACCTATGACTATCTCTAAGAAATCAACGATCAATCACATAGGTGGCTCAGCAGGTCGACACATGTCGTCTGACACCTCAACACCGCGTGGGCGATCGAACCCACGCGCCTAGAATGGGCTAAAACTAGGGCCGTCTTGGAGTTGAAAGATATCACCACTGTGACGGTTGCAGACTCGTTCTCTTTATGCTGAATAAAAGCCTACATTTTTCAACGAATCTCGCAATGAAGCACGAGAAAGAGCACATGAGGACAAGAGAGGTATGCAAAGTATACGAAATAAATATCGCAGCTTACGAAAATGAGACCGACTCGTATACCGTCGAGAAGGGGTCGCTCGACACCGGCAAAGGAGGGGAACCCACGAGGATGTCGACGAGAAGAAGCACCGGCGGAGGCCTTTCCCGCAAGGTGGTAGACCTCGCACCTCCTCGAACAACGACAACGCTTGCTATCTGGCGACTTCGAGGTGCTCCAACGAAGTGTCTGGTCGTCGGGAAGGTAAGACGACGACGCTTAGAGGCTAGCTCTTCGGCGGTGCACACCGGTAGTGAGGGAAATGCGGAGGACCCAAAATCTGAAACTGTCGCTGATTTACTCCGGCATAAGTACGAAGCCGATGAGGCGAAAGGCCGACGAGGAAGAGGTCCGGTGAGTCCGACCGATGATGCCAAGGAGATGAAAATGTCGAAGGTGGCGGCTCGGCCAGCAGCTGGAGGCTCGGCGGCTGAAGATCTTGACGAGGATGGGAGCTCTGGCGGTTGGAGAATACACTGACGAGGCGATTTGGCGTGGGGGGTAGACCTGGCCGACCAAAAGGAGCAGGAGAAGAAGAAAGGTTGGCTGGTGGCTCGAGGGGAACCGGCGAGGACGAGCTCCGGTGCCATACATGAGGAAGGTGGGCGTCGTGAGCTTTTTGCGAGAGTAGGCGAAGGAGGGAGGGGATGCGGCTCCGTTCGTCGGCAGGAGGGAGGGCCGCCGACGAGGCTGGCGGCAAGATTGACTGTGAGGAGGGAGAGCTCCGCAGGCTTCCTCGTGAAAAGCAGGGGGAGAACTGTGCGGCTCGAGGAAGAGGAGCTGTGACTTCACCCTCCTACTCTCGCGAAATGCTCACGAAGCCAACCTTCCTCCTCGCGTTTGGCACCGGAGCTCTTCCTCGTCGGCGAAGGTTGACATTGTCGGATCCCCTCTGGCCGCCGACCAACCCTTCCTCTTCTCCTACTCCTTCCCTTGGTCGATCGAGCTTACCCCCACGCCGGACCGCTTTGCTAGCATACTCTCCAGCGGCTGGAGCTCCCATCCTCGCCGAGATCTTAAGTCACCGAGCCTCCAGCCGCCGGCCGAGCCGCCACCTTCGACATCCTTGGCCGACCGAGCTTCTTACTTTCACCGGCCGGACTCGCCGGACTTCTTCCTCGTCGACCTTTCTCCTTGCATGCGTTGTACTTACGCCAGAGTAAATTAGCGAAAAGAACTTCAGATTTTGGGCCCTCCGCATTTCCTTCGCTCTCGGTGTACACCGTCGGCGAGTCAGCCTCTACGCGTCTCCGTCTTACCTTCCTAGCGATCGGACACTTCGCCGGAGCACCTTGA
>JXCR01033311.1:10179-63399 GCA_002079205.1 Phalaenopsis hybrid cultivar | reverse complement strand
CAGCACTCTCTTCGGGTCGCTGCCGCCACAACACGCCCATCCCTTTTGGTCACTGCTACCTCGACATACATTCCTCGGGCCTCTGCCGCTACGATATACCCATCCCTTTTGGTCACCATCGCATCGACACTCCTTCCTCGGGCCTCTGCCACCACGGCACGCCCATCCCTTTTGATCACTGCCGCCTCGACACATCTTCGGGCCGCTGTCGACACGACACACCTTCGGGTTGCTGCCGCCACGACATGACCATTTCCAGGTCACTGTCGCTACGACACACATTTGTTCGGGCAGGTGCCTCCACCGCACGCTCATCTCCCGGTGGCCGCAGCTATGACACACCTATTTGTTCGGGTCGCTACCTCCACGATATGCCTATCTTTTTCTGAGTCACAACCCCATGATACACTCATCATTTCTATCACATGACTGTTTGTACTTGCATTTACATGTTTGCATGGGTAGCAAGCCAAACTCGTTAGGAGAATGACCCTGTGTCAGTCATGATGCCTTAATGAACATTGCTTGTTGGGTTGATCACAGTGAACAATGCAAGTTAAGTCATTGAGATTGACATGAGTATGACTTTGCTAATGACCCAATGGATCTAACTTATGTCACCTCTATTCATGATGCCTTTTGGATCTTTTGGATATTTAGGTTGAGGTCGACATGATGACCCGTGAAAATTATACTATACCCAATCTTACCCCGCACTTAGATAATAGGTTAATGCTTTTTCCGTTAGATGTTGTGCTAGGCTAGGATTTAGGGTGCTAGATAGTCTTTTTAATGTCTAACTATTGTTCTTTGTTGGAGTAGTTGCCCTAACCAGATATTCATCTTTTGCACTATGCTTATGGTGTTAATGCATGCTGCATATGTATGGTAGCGTGTTAGGGCGCTTTTCTGCAAGGAGTCATGTCTTTATGTGCACACACAAGTACCGCTATGGGGGAGCAAGAAATGATTTTTAACATTTTGCTTACAGGTGTTATTTAGCTCCCCCACTTATAAGACATAACTCATTATATGTTATATGCATCTGAGCTTTCCAGCTACCATTTATTTTCATACAAGATTGAGTCTTTTCTTTTCCTATGTATTTTTAGAGTCTAAGAGAGTTTTGTAGCATACATAAGATACGGGCACGAGTTCCGAGGCGTTTGGCGCAGGAATTACTTGGAGGGGATTAGAAGCTAATGCTCGTGCACCGTATCTTAATTCTGCATTTTTACATTAATGTATAGAATTAAGACCGGGCATGTATATGTGTAGTTTGACCGTCTTTTTCTTTTTAGGGATATGTTGCCGACCCAACGACTCTGTCCTTTCTTATTATTTTAATTTGACTTGTCTTTTTGTCATATTGCATGAATGGATGTTTGTGTATTTTGAGTGTTTCTTTTTGTGGTTTATTTGAGAATCACGATGCAATCTATGCTCATTAGGACATAAATTCTTAATTTTTCTACAAAACTTTAAGAAAATATTCAAGATATTTAAAATTTAGGATTAAAGTATTCTGCATATATTAATAGGGCCACCACAATACTTAAGGACCGTTTTAGATAACTGCATTCATATTTGCATGTCCCGAGGTAAAGTCCTCGTGCTTCTCCATCCTGACTGGCTCAACATACATTTTTACATAGGTGGTTGTCGAGTGTGCCTAGGGCGTTAGAAATACCCCCAACCCAGATGGGGTGTAAGTCATTTTGTTTGGAATGTTTCCAGCTTTGTAGCTGAACATCTGCATCTCTTTCTTTCCTGAGACATTCTCGTCATTTCGGCAGGTACAAGTCCCACCTCTTCGAGCTTCATCTTATAGTCATAGAATAAAGTTTCCTTCATTGGACCTTATGGCTACCGAGATCCCCTATGGATGGCGCAATTCATGGATTGCTGACCGGGAATCTCAGAAGGTGGGGTCGACTATCTTCACTATCGGGTAGACTTAGAGTCCTAGTAGTTGTGTATGAAGGGTCCTGATATCCCGACCCAGTTATCTACCTTCTTAGGACCACTCTACTTTTCTGTTGTTGAGCCTTTTTTAGCCCTGTTGCTTCTTGACTTCATCGATGTCATATTGATGGCTCGATGTCGATGAGTTGCCGCTCATTTGGGATACGATGATTTGTCATATGCTCTTATGACCCGAACGTGCTTTAACATGTTGGGATACCCCCGTCTAGATGGTTTATGGTTATTTCGTGGACCCCGTATGCCGATGAACCGCTACTCATTCAGGATGTGAGAGACTCACTCTCTGCCCGATTGCTTAGCGTGAGTTTTGAAGCATTGGGAGTTTTCTCGCACGGTATAACCTTTTTTTGGGTACCTATTGCCCCAGGTTCACGATCATATAAATGAAACTTTTTATTGAGAGTATTTTTGGGTACCCCAAAGATGTAATTAACCAAATAGGATACTTCCCCTTGGGAGTACTCTTGACCCCAGAACAGACATCTACACCCGACTCTCTGGTTTTGGGTAATTTACATAGACATTATTTCACGGATATCGGTTTAAGGTGCCCATCCTTACAAGGTTTACCGCGCGTAGACTATCCACGTTTTGTATTTTCTTTTGTCTGTCTCTTTGTCGTATGTCCCTTCTTATTCGGTTCCCCTCCTCTTCGAATCACTAATTTGATTCGGGAGGGAGATTTATTCGAATAGGGGAAGTATATGACGATCCACAGGCTGACGACTTATTTTAAAATAAAAGAGAGAAAAACGAACGAAAACACAAACGAAAGTAGGTTTAAGGAAAGATATCATCAAAGTAAAAATTCTTGAACTCACTCTAGGATATGGAGCGAAGCCCTCTAGTGTTAGGTAGTTGCTCATGTGTTGCATGTGAATTTATAGACATAGCTTGCACCTTTACTGTGCATTTATATTCTTAACGCATTATCCTTAGATTAGTAGATATGGTTAGGGCACAATCTTCCTAATTTAATTTTAGATAGCCATCAAATTTAAACTTAATTCGTGCGAACCGGTTGGCCTGGTTGGCAGCTCTGCGTGAGTCCCCCATTGTCTCGAGTTAGACACTTGCCTCAAATCCTGGTCAAAGGTTCCTTTAAAAGAAAAAAACAAACTCCNTCGATAGCCATCAAATTCAAACTTAATTCGTGCGAACCGATTGGCCTGTTGGTTGGCAGCTCTGTGTAAGTCTATCTTCTCCGGAGTTAGACACTTGCCTCAAACCCTAGTCAAAGGTTTCTTTAAATGAAAAAAAAACAAATTCAAACTTAATTTTATTTTAATTCCAATTTGAACCCTCATAACTAAAAATCCAAGAGTTTACAAAATACTATAATTCTAGTTTTCTAGTGTGTGATCAGCTTCGTTAACAATCCCGTCAAACAAAAAGAATCGCTTTACGTAGCAGCAACAAATAGTGATAACTGAACCGCCCACAAGTAGCGACAGGGGAAATGCATGGAAGAGCACGATCAAAATAACAGAGAACCTGCATATAGTAGCTACGGTTTGGCGGAGTAATTGATAGTGGCTATATTTCCACATCATCAAATTGTTTTACTTATATTCTTGCTAAAATCATTTAGTTTTCCAAGTTACCTGCTATTTTGCTTTTCTTTTTCAGAATCTGAGTTGGNACTGGGGAAATGCATGGAAGAGCACGATCAAAATAACAGAGAACCTGCATATAGTAGCTACGGTTTGGCGGAATAATTGATAGTGGCTATATTTCCACATCATCAAATTGTTTTACTTAATATTCTTGGTAAAATCATTTAGTTTTCCTAGTTACCTGCTATTTTACTTTTCTTTTTCAGAATCTGAGTTGTGCTAAAAATTTGATTGTTTGTTTCCAGGATCTCTTAGCCATGAGTCAAGAGAGTTGTTTCTCTCAGCCTTGGTTTCTGAAGGTCCTTTATTATTCTTCANTCCAGGATCTCTTAGCCATGAGTCAAGAGAGTTGTTTCTTTCAGCCTTGGTTTCTGAAGGTCCTTTATTATTCTTCATTTTTTTTTAATTTATTTTCAATTTTAATCTTATTCATAAGCTTCAACTATGTACATATATGTGAAAGTATCGCTCTTCTGTTCTTGCTTTGCAGGACGTGCCGAATGGATGGACAAAAGTCACAAGAAATGTCTTATACTGTGGCTCAGAATTCCAGATTGGGCCGACTATATTATAAACTTTGTAAGTAGAAATCTTATAAGTTGGGTCCTGTGTGGCGTTCGGGTTGCTTGCAATTTGCTCTTCTTTTACTTGTTCTCATGTTTAGGTGAAAGAAAATGGGCTTGAAGATAGTNCTCAGAATTCCAGATTGGGCTGACTATATTATAAACTTTGTAAGTAGAAATCTTATAAGTTGGGTCCTGTGTGGCGTTCGGGTCGCTTGCAATTTGCTGTTCTTTTACTTGTTCTCATGTTTAGGTGAAAGAAAATGGGCTTGAAGATAGCGTTATGACTGTCGAAGATATACGCACTGGAATTGAATCCCGTGGAACTGGTACTCTCATTTTCTTAATTTTTCCACTTTTGATTCTATTGATATTGATTTTTTAGAGCTATAACCCAACTTTCTAAGACATTATGGTCTTTATATGCTCTAGTTAGTTTGTGTTAAATATTATTTTTTACTATAGTTTCTTTTTGCTTGTTTTCAAACTCTTTTGCTTTAGTTTTGGTTCATTCAATTGACCCAGTAACCCCACTGTTTTATCAAAATTATAAGATGTCATAGTTAAGCTTATAGCTTTGGACATGATTCATGCAGATGCTGAAGAACATATACAGGCACTAACCCAAATGCACTAGTTTTTGTAGCAAGATAACACTGTTGTGAATTATTTCTATGTCTAAATTAGCCTGACTGTTGTTCTAATGCTCTCTTTCCATTCAAATCCCGTTTCAAGTTTTTTGGAAGTAGTTGGGATTTGCTTATTGGTTTTGTTATGAGCTGAACTTACCCAACCTTTTAAGTTTCCAAAATTAAAATTCATAACACATTGAACCTTGTTAAGTAATATATATACATAAGCCTGAGTCATAGTAGTTTCATGAATTTTAAATATTTATAGCACATCATGATCACGTCGAGTCAAATATTTTTCATCAGAATGTGGAATTTCTTTTTCTTCTTTTGATATCACACAATTAATTCTTATGTTCATAAATTCCATTTATCCTCTTGATGTGCCAATTATGTTATTCTTAGATATTTGCTTCTATCGTGTGTTTTTTTCTCTATTTTAAAGAGCTTGCTGGGATCGATCGCGTGGTACTTATGCGTGCTCTGAAGTTGTTGGAGCAGAAGGGAAAAGCAGGAATTTTCAAGGGGAGTTCAACAGATGATGAAGGGGTCAAATTTAATGTTTAGCATTTTTGTCATGTATTATCATCCGGAGGTGTTTTTTTTTTAAAATTCTTGCCTTTGACTGATGGCTTCAGCTGGAGCCAACTAGATCTGCATTTCTTTTCAACAAAATTACATATCATAAATATTTTATTCAGCATCAGTACTCAAAAATCATATTTGGTGTAATATATTGTTTGGTCTCAGTGGGCGACAAAGTTCCTTTTATATATATGTGTAGAATATTTGCAGGTTGTAATTTCTTTTAAATTAATGGCTATCACTTGAACAAATATAAGATGAAAAATAAATTGTATTTTAGACGGTGAAGTAATAATAAATTATTATAAAATGGGTAATGTAAGATTGGTTAAATGTCTTCGTAAATTCCTTGAGAGATAATCTCGGCAATATATGGTTTTTACATATGATATGATTGTCAACAGATGCTTTTATTATTATTAACTTATTCCCTTGTTTTTTATGGAAGTTATTTGTTTTCGCCCAGTCCTAAATGAACTTTGAACCATAAATCATTAATCATTATCAATTTATTTTGACAGAAGATAGAGCTCTTCAATGCACGTTTTAACTTAAATTTTAAGAGCCCGATTTACAGGAAATTGAAATTACGTGTTTTGGTCATTACATGTCGTAGTCGTAAAATTAGCACAATAGGCGGCATCCGGGCTTTTTTTTGGATATCCGGAGGCCGGATATAAGTTTTCTTTTGCCTACTAGCATTGCCGCAGTGGTCATGGCTCTAATTCAGCTTTTATAGTTGACTGAGAGGCAAATATCCTGATAATTCCTTTAAAAATTTGATTCGAATTATCTAATTTGATTTGTAAGAGTGGTGGAGAATGTTCTTCGAATGATTTAAAATTGGAGTTTTTACCCCCTTAACATTGAATACCTTTGTATTTAGTTATCTAACATCTAAACTTTGTTATTTATTAACTTAAAATTTATTTTTCCAATTTTTCTACCACTCTGTCTCACCTTCCATCTTTTACTCCAATTAGCCATTTCGACGTGATCTTCCTTCGTCCCCGTCCCCGAAACTCGTTCAACTCATCAACAGGGACGGAGTGGGGTGGCCGAGTTGGTTGTATTTATACCAAGGATGTCACCGGCTACCGCATGCACAACCACAGTTGTCTGTCACAGACTAACTTTACCCAAAGTCACCTGTGTGGCTTTAGCACTCTCCTTTAACACCAAATCAGTCTAATCCTTGCAACGCTTGGAATTGTGAGCACCAAGCACTCTTGAGAAGAAAAGTAGAGAGAAAGGAACTCTTCACATTTGAATACTTGAAAGCTTTGATTGATATAAAATTTTCTCTTGCCTACCAGCATTGCTGCAAGGGCAATGGCTCTAATTCAGTTTTTATAGTTGACTGAGAGGCGAATATCCTGATAATTCCTTTAAAAAATTGATTCGATTTCTCTAATTTGGTCTGTAAGAGAGGCGGAGAATGTTCTTCGAATGATTTAAAATTGGACTTTTTCCCACTTAACATTGAATACCTATGTATTTAGTTATCTAACATCTAAACTTTGTTATTTATTAACCTAAAATTTATTTTCCCAATTTTTCTACCACTCCGTCTCACCTTCCATCTTTTACCCCAATTAGTCGTTTCGATACGATCTTCCTTCGGCTCTGTCCCCTTCCTTTGTCCTCGACCCATTTCATGTCGAGCCGATGACATAAGAGGAAATAAGAGGAAATCCGTTTGTCTTCATCGACAGGGATGGAGTGGGGTGGCCGAGTTGGTTGTATTTATACCAAGGATGTCACCGGCTACCGCATGCACAACCACAGCTGTCTGTCACGGACTAACTTCCCCAAAGGCACCCGTGTGGCTTTAGCACTCTCGTTTAACGCCAAATCAGTCTAATCCTTGCAACGCTTGGAATTTTGAGCACCAAACACTCTTGAGAAGAAAAGTAGAGAGAAAGGAACTCTTCACACTTGAATACTTGAAAGCTTTGATTGATAAACAATTTTCTCTTGCCTACTAGCATTGCCGCAATGGTCATGGCTCTAATTCAGCTTTTATAGTTGACTGAGAGGCTAATATACTGATAATTCCTTTTAAAAATTGATTCGATTTCTCTAATTTGGTCTGTAAGAGAGGTGGAGAATGTTCTTCAAATGATTTAAAATTGGAGTTCTTACCCACTTAACATTGAATACCTATGTATTTAGTTATCTAACATCTAAACTTTGTTATTTATTAACCTAAAATTTATTTTCCCAATTTTTCTACCACTCCGTCTCACCTTCCATCTTTTACCCCAATTAGTCGTTTCAACACGATCTTCCTTCGTCCCCGTTCCCTTCCTTTGTCCTCGACCCATTTCATGTTGAGCTGACGACATAAGAGGAAATCAGAGGAAACCCGTTCGTCTTCCTCAATAAGGACGAAGTGGGGTGGCCAAGTTGATTGTATTTATGCCAATGATGTCACCAGCTACCGCATGCACAACCGCAGCTATCTGTCACGGACTAACTTTCCCCAAGTCATCCGTGCGGCTTTAACACTCTCCTTTAACACTAAATCAGTCTAATCCTTGCAACGCTTGGAATTGTGAGCACCAAGCACTCTTGAGAAGAAAAGTAGAGAGAAAGGAACACTTCACTCTTGAATACTTGAAAGCTTTGATTGAATGCCTAGGTGATTATAAATGAGGGGAGGGGCTCCTATTTATAGCCCCTCCAGACCTAATGGAACTTTCTAGAATACATTAGATTATTCTAGTTTCTAGAGAGTTCTACACATAGCCCTACAAACATTCTAGGTTATTCTTGAGCATTTTCTTGTCATATTCTCTTAAATTGGGTAGAATCTTCTAGAATCCTTTGAATTGCTCTCCACGATCTGGTCTTCTCTAGATTTTTTCATTACATATTTGCCTTACCAACTTCTAGAATATGGCGGAGTGTGACACTCTCCCTCATTTAAACCTGCAACAAATCTTATTGCAGCTTCCTCTGCACCTTCGAGACTGCATCCTCGGTTTGCCTCCAAACTTGACAAAATTTTGTTTCTCCTTGATGTTATGGGAGCATGGTGTCATGCAGCATGTCTTTCTGACTGGCGGCTTATCTTTTGCCTCCAACCTTGTTGAACCATATTTCTTCTTTCTTGGCGGTGGTACGTTACGAACCCCCACCATTTTACTTAGCATCCCAACTCCATGGGTCTTTTCTCCTTCACTGGTATCATGAAAGATAGCCAAATTTTCTCCCTTGTCCCGTGCAATGCCTTCCTTGAGTTGGATTGCCGATAGCATTTTGGATCCTTACTTGCTTAACCTTGTTATCGATAATAAGAAAGCTTGACTCCCTTCTGTGATGCACAAGCTATTGGCGAATGACATTGAGAATGCTCTTGCTTGCTCTAAGAAGTTCATTCCTAGGACAACTTTATAATCATCCAAAAGAATACATAGACGTCTAGAGTACCTAACCATGCCCCTTAGCCACTCCGTTGATTGGCATGTCTGCTGAGTTGACGATTTTAATGGAGCCCCTTCCTTTTGTCATCTGCAACCCCAACCTCTTTGCTTCCTCACAAGAGATGAAGTTGTAGGAAGCACCCGTATCCACCATTTCTTTAGTGGTCTAGCCTCTTATTGCTTTCTCCACAAAGAGTAACCCCTTCCCTTGGGTTTTAACAGAGTCTGCATCTTGTTCAGCAGTTGAAGAGATCCCACATGTGACTCCATGGCATTTTCTCTATCACTTTCTTCTTCCTCCTTGTGGCTTGCAAGGAGAGAGTTGAGGACCTTCTTAGGAGGGAAATCCTTTGCCCAATAAGGTCATTCACAAAGAAATCAGTGGTTTTGATATGACTTTTATTAGTCTTCCCCTTGCCTTTTTTGGGGTTAATTCGCAACATTTCTCCTCCTTATGTTTGCCCTTGTCATCCCCACCTTTAACATCACAATTTTCCTTCTCTTCAAGATTTCTTGACTCCTTTGAATAATTAGTCAAGCTTTCAGTAATCGAGATGGTAGTGGCAAGATCTTGTACTCCTCGCCTCTTAAGCTCGGTCTTTGCCCAGTGTTGGAGCACATCCATGAAGTTGAAGAGAGCTTCCTTGTCTACCATATTTGAGATTTCAAGAACCAAGCTCTTACTTATGCCTTCACAGCCGAGCTTGAGCCTCATCCTCAGCATTCTTGGGGTAAAACTGCCTCTTTAGTTCTTTCTTTACGTCATTGAAAGTGAACATGGAGCACAAACATTTCTCTACATCTACTTTTCTTATTCTCCACGAAAGTATAGCGATGTTCAAGAGATAAAGAGAGGAAAATTGTATTTTGGCATTTTCATCGGCAATCTCCATTGCTCCAAAGTATTGTTATAGTCCCCATAGAAAGTTGTCTACTTCCTTTGCATTGCGAACCCCTCCAAAACTCATAGGTTTTGAAACTTTAATCCACTTGGCTTTGAAAGTGGGATGACTTGTGTATGCCGCTAGTGCCCTCTTAACACCTCTTGGAGCTTCCCCAACAAATCCTCCTGCAAGTTAGCCACATGGCCCATTAAGGTCTCCTCAAGTTGGAGCTTCATACCTCTGATTGTTGAATGGAAGATGACGTCCTCCTCCTTGAGTCCATCAACACTTTGACCAAGATCCTCTACTTGGCCCTCCATGTCATTCATTGCCTCCTCCATCCGAGAAAGGTGCAAATCAAAGCCATGCATAATCTCCTTGGACCTCCCATGTGGCCTGGGTCCTACAGGATCTTTGTTCCAGGCGACCTTGCCCTTGAGATGACTCCATATTCATGGCTTCCGACTCTATCATGTACTCTTTGACACTCTTTGTCATTCCTTCGAACCAAGGCTTTGATACCAACTGCCACAAACCAACTTGCCCCAAGTCACCCAATGGGCTTTAGCGCTCTCCTTAGCACCAAATCAGCTTAATCCTCACAACGCTTAGACTTGTGAGCACCAAACACTCTTGAGAAAAAGAGTAGAGAGAAATTAACACTTCACACTTGAATACTTAAAATCTTTGATTGAATGCTTAGGTGATTACAAATGAGGGGAGGGGCTCCTATTATAGCACCCTCCAAGCCTAATAGAACATTCTAGAATACATTAAATTATTTTAGTTTCTAGAGAGTTCTACACATAGTCATAGAACATTCTAGGTTATTCTTGAGCCTTTTTTTCTCATATCTCTCGAATTGGATATAATCTTTTAGAATACTTTGAATTGCTCTTCATAATCCGGTCTTCTCTAGAATTTTCTGTCACATATATGTCTTGCCAACTTCTAAAATATAGCAGAGCGTGACATGTCGCTCCGTTTACTGCATCACAGTTGGCTGCGACGCACTCCGCGGCTCCACGCCCATCAACCTCGTTGATAGGCTGCATCAGGTTCTCCGGTGGGCCACGGGCTTGATCAAGATCCTCTTTTGGATTACAAGGCGCCGCTCTTTCTCTCGTGGACATTTCATAGCGGAGAAATAGTCTCGTTTCTTGTTTACCTTCTCATCATCAGCATAACGCTGATGTTGCTTGCTATTTTAGAGATCCAGTGGTCCGGCGTCCGGCTTGAAGAGTGGTAGCCGAACATTAAAGTTGGTTTTTTTATATTTATACCACCAAACATTTTTTATTACGTTAAAAGTGTTACTATTTCAAGTTTTAAAAAGTCAAATATGCCTTTCCATAGATATATATAAATGGCATATATATGTCAAAGTTAAAGATCTGGTGCTTAATATGTAAATATATTGGAATGTGTGCCTGTGTGTATCTTCTTAAATTTAATTGACACATTACTAACAGAACAAATAACAGAACATAATTTAAAATATTCCTAGAAATTTTATAAAATGCAAACTAAATTCATTTGACTTTAAATAGACACAGAAATAATCCATTATGTCATTTACAATCTTTTGTTTTATTATCATAATATTTGGAATTTATTATGCCCTAAAAATGATAAAGCCCCTGATAAATTTAAAAAAAAAATCATGAAAAATATTAAATAAAATTTAACAAACCCCTAATGAACCATGAAAAGTAAAAAAAAAAACCTTTTTAATTAATTTAAAAGCAGAAAACACAATTTATTAATCATTAAATACCTTATTTTATAAATTCTAAATATTAAAACTAAGTTACCAATGAGCTCAATCTTTTTGAAACTAATTTTTGGGTTGCCTTTAACCTATGGATCAATTTTTTTTCTGGAACTCATCTAAATGGCAAAACATCAAACCGTCAGCCTTTATGTTGGGCTTTCTTTTTAGATGAACTAGAACTTGAGAAAATCACTAGATTCCTTAATAACATTTAAAACATAGAAGATTTATTTAAGCTTTATTCCAAATTTTGTCAAATTATTTATGTAAAATGGTATGGACATGTTAAGCTGGTGTTGACCTCATTTTTTATGAGGTATAGTCTTTCTTCTTTAAAAGTCTAAGATCTAGCCGTAGAATTTTCTTGTTGACTATCCTAAAGGACTAGTGATGAATCCCACCCTCATAGAAATTCTAAACACTTCCTTATTCTTTTATGGAGTTTCATATGTTAATTCTAACCTCTAACACTTAGAAGGTTGGGACCAACATAGGTAAACTCAGGGAGAATTCCTATAGGATCAATTGAGGCTTTAGGGGCACCCTCTTTGACTTTGGATGGCTTGGAACTTCACACAAACACACCTGAACCTATCACAAACTCACAAATCTCCAAACCTTAAAATCACTTACGTTGGACCTAGCCCTTAACTCCTTTGGAAACTCATATGAGTGATTTCTGACCTGACCCGCAATTACATAATTATTTTAGTCCTGAAAGTTGGCCAAAAACTTGAACCATTTATATATTAAACAGCTGATATGGAAGATTAAATATTATATAAAGTTGATAAAATGGTTCACACACTAGGTGTACTGTGTAAGCACATGTATTGTTTCAAGTAATATATAGCTCTAATGGAGTCCTAAGTATCGATCCCACAGGGATAAACAAAATTCTTATAAGTTGACTTTAGTAAAATCCTCTTTAAACTATAGTTAACTTATTTAAGAAATGATTAAAACTTTTTTGTGTATTAACTAATTCAACAAAATTTAAAGGGAATGCTAAGTACGCTAAGCAAATGCAGAATACAAATGCAAGATAATCTAAAATGGCTAAAATGTGAAGTTACCTCTAAGAAATTATAAAGTAGTTATGTATAGAAGAGTTTAAATTGTACAAAACATCCTTACCCTTGCAATGAGTTTATAATTAATGCAGGAATCTAATAATTTTAAATATAATTAATGTTTTGTGCCAAATAGGAGCATACATATTTTTTACGCTTTTTTAAGTGCGTAAAGAACATTGCCTAATCCAGAGTTAAGTTTCTAAACCCGTGGTGAGGCTGGGAAGATACTAGCTGCCACTTTAGAGTTCCCACGTACCATACACCTGAAGGTTAACATCTTGCTTTAGGCTCCAAACATCTGGATCAAATTGAAAATTTTAGTCTATCACTCTAAAATCTCCAATTTACACCCATCAAAACTTATTTTCCTATTTATTTACACTTAACCTCGTACACTGCTTACTCATCCATGAGACTAAATTTGATTCTTACAATGATGAGAAAAACATAGCCCTTTTAGGTTATTATGTTTAACAACAGATTTTAACTAATCAATTGGTCAGATCGATAACTAAATTAAGCATAGATTTTAAATCATCACAATTTATGGAATTAAAAGTACTTCTACTAAACTTTATTCATGCATATAATTATTCCTCATTGTAAGGAGAAAGACAAAGGAAACTACTCCAATCTCATGGGAAAGACACAACAACACATGCATTTATAGATAAATATAAGTTTACAAAACAAGATTAAGTCGAATAAATAAAATACACAACTTATCTCAAACTTCTTCCCAAGCAATTGTTCTAGTTCCTTTGATCACTCACTCTCCTTATAATTCCACTCAAATCTTAATTAAAACTGTAGTGATGAAGATATCTCTCAGTTATCCTCTCCTCCAAATCTAAGCAAGCCACCAAGAAATTCCTTTAATGAGTTTAACCTCTCCAAGGCTCTCCCCCGTTCCAAAAAGACTCTCCTTGGACTCTCCAGAAGTCTCTTTAAATAAAGTTCTTAAAATCATGAAGAGTCACTTTAGGCACCCGTTCAAAATTCGTCCTCATTCATTGAACTTTCTAGAAAAACATTTTTAGTGCCTAGACGCCAAATTCTGGCGCTTAGGCACCAGTCTCTCTTTTACCTGGTGCCTAGGAGCCAGATTCTAGTGTATAGGCATCAGGTCAACTCTGGCTTTTTTGTTTCCTTTGAATCCAAATTGCTCTACTTTCATTCCATTTGCTGTGCTTGCTCATTTATTATATCTACAACTAAAAACATCAAAAATATCTTTCATTAAAGCACAATATCATTAAAAATATGTATTAACTGTGCAAATAAAAGTAATATATTTTAGGCATGTCATTTCCCAAGCTCTTAGCTTTTGCTTAAGGTGGCTAGGACCAACATATGGAGGGTCCAAAATGGTTTCTCCTATAGAACTTATGGCTTTAGGGAGGCTACTCATGGCTTGCATGATCACTCTACGCTCAAATTACCCCCAAAATTTCCAAAGATACCCAAAGTTGTAAAAATCCACCAAAATTCCCAAATAACCCAAATCTCCACCAAACTCATTTCAAATTCACACAATTTCACTCCAGCTCAATTCCACCAATTTTCAAACCCAAATCCAATTCAAGTCAAACCACCCCAAATTAACCCTAAATCCAAATTTCCACTAAATTGAACAAATGAGCCAAAATCAAACCCAACCAAATCCAAGTCCTAAGTTTCATCATGACAAAACCTAAATTTAATTTAAATAAGAAATTAACCATATCATTCCTAATTTCAAAAGCCCATCATGGTTAATTTCAAAAGCTCACCCTACTTGATTTTTAAAAGCCCATGTTCGAAATTCCAAAAAGCCCATCAT
The DNA here is from genome assembly GCA_002079205.1 of Phalaenopsis hybrid cultivar. Lineage (NCBI taxonomy): Eukaryota > Viridiplantae > Streptophyta > Magnoliopsida > Asparagales > Orchidaceae > Phalaenopsis > Phalaenopsis hybrid cultivar. The sequence goes on along the minus strand of JXCR01033311.1, from coordinate 49,033 downwards.
CTTAATTCAATTTAAATGTACACATGACAATTTCAAAATCACCATCCACCTAATTAAAACAAAACTCAAACCATAGACCATGCTATACTTGATTAGATCATCCCATGTTTGGATTTACACCAATAGCCCATTAAAATCCCCAAAATTCCTAGATCCTTTTTCATGAAAGTTGGCTAAGTGATATAAGATTTTGTAAATGCAAATATTTAAGAAGTTGGCACCACTCAACGATGCCAAAAACTCAATGTAGGAAGATTTATAATAAATATACAATATAATCCCAACAAAAATACTTTTATAAAAATAATTTATCTCTTAAAACTCTTTTTAAACGGTCAAATCTCTTTTAATATCAACACAAGTATGCGTATCACTCAAGTAATAAAGAGCTCTAATGAAGTCCTAGATACCGATCCTACGGGAAAGTTGAAAAATTCTAAAGTAAATTATGAAATTATTTTATATCAAAAACAAAAAAATAAAAGTAAAGTGCGAAGTTTGAAAATTGACTACTCAAGTGAATTTTAATTAAAATGCAGATGCAAGACTATAGAAATTAAACTGAATTAAATACTAAATTTTCAAAAGCAAAATTGCAAAAAATAAGCAAAGATTTTGTTGTTATGAAAAGTTCAAATTTAAGAAAGTATTTTTTTTTCCTTTTACAATGAGATTATGGCTTGTGAAGAAATTGAAATCATTTGAAAAAATATATATAAAAACTATTTTGTGTCAAATAGGAGCAATTCTATACTTTACCCTCTTCCGAGTGATATAAAGAACAATGAATAATCTAGAGTTTGGTCCCTAATTCCGTGGTTAGGCTGGGAGGATACTGGCTGCCACTTAAGATCTCTCACTACTCCCTCCCCTGAGGGCTAACAATCTCGCATTAGTTTCCAATCAACCAAACCAAATTGGGAGTTTTCATTTGTCACCTTAAAATCTCTAATTCTGCATCCAACAAAGTATATTTCCCTATTTATTTGCACCCAATCTCATGGATGACATACTCTCTCATATGAAAGAAAATTTGATTCTCCCTATGTTGTAGAAATCATATCTCATTTATGAACATATGTATCTCAACAAGTTTTAACATTTCAATTGGCCAGATCGAAAAGTAAATGAAGATCAGAGTTCAAATCATCACAAAATATTATCATTTAAAACAGTAGAAAACAAATTCTACTCTTCACAAAACCATATCTTCAAAGTAGGGAGAAGGTTAAAGAAGCTACTCCCATATAACATAAAATCAATTTTTCACAAAATCATATCTCAAAGTAGGGAGAAGGATAAAGAAGACTACTCAAAATTCATGAGAAGGATATGATATGAATTTCATATATAAAAACAAGTTTACAAAATAAAAGAAATAAAAATACAACTTATCTCATAATCCTTCCCAAGCAAATCACTAGAAGTTCTCTCCAAGTCTTTCACTCTTTACAGTCACTACCAATTCTTTCTTAGAAGTGTAATGAAGAAGAAATCTTTCACCTTCTCTCTCCTCTTATAACCCTAGAAGAAAATCTCCTCTTCTCTCTCTGTCCCTCTCTAACTCACACCACTTTCTCTCTCTATCTTACGCCACAAACAAAAGCCTCCTCCAACTCTATGAAGTCATTCTTCTTTTATTTTAGGCAGCCTCCTTTGGAAAAGAATTCAAAGTTACTTTTAAAAGTCAAATCTTTTGAATTTAAAAGATGTGTCATTTGATCCAAGAGTCATATCCCTTCATAAAAGAACCTTTCAAAGTGTCTAAATGTATTAAATTAATCCAAAAGGTGTGCAGAACAAGTGTCCCTTTGAAAATTTATGCAAAATTCGTCTCGAACCGCCTTAATTTAAAAAATTCATCCCCAACCCATCATGTTCCGATCTGGCACATCATGCTCCAACTCTCTGGATTCTGAGCATCATGCGCCAATCTGGATCATAATGCGCCAGAATCCCAAAATTGGTTGTTTTGGCTCTAATTTTCGTCTTTTTTGTCATTTTTGCTCCAAATGCCTAAAAATAATATACCTGCAACAAAAACACAAAAATATCATTATTTAAAGTGTAATATCACCAAAAATAGGATAAAATAAGTACTTAAAATAGTACATTATCTTTTAGTATCAAAATCCCCCAAACTTAAATGTTACTTGTCCTCAAGTGAATTTTTATTACATAAAAGCATATGACTTAGGATAGAGATTAACTTATAACTTCTATACTTTAGTTTAAGAAATAAAATAGCAAAATTTAAGAAAAACCCTTTAATAACTTAGTTTCAAACTCTAAGTCTAGGAATACTTAGTAATCAAATTTAAGATTTTTGAATCTTTTTTCATTTCAAGACGAATTGCAATTTGTCATATCAAGGACATTTTGAACATTCATATGAAAAAGAACTTCATGAAAACTTTACTAGGAATGCTACTAATACTTCAATACAAGTTTAGAAAATGTAATAAAGCTCATTCCTTAAGTTGATTCAAGTGAAGCCAATTTTTTATTAGGCATCTCCTCAAGCTTCTACTCAATTATTTTTCTTTTCTTTTTCTTTCTTCTCTTTTTTTTTAGGATCTTTTCAATCCTTTATTTTCTTTTTCTTTTTGAAGTGAAGATTACTATATCTGGATAGCCTTTAATAAGTTTGAACTTCACAATCATATTCTTAAAGTTAAGACTCTATGCCTTCTTCACTTTATAAATTCATATTAGTTTATGATTTTTCATAAAGTCTCATTCTTTTCTTTTGACATGTAAGTCTAAAATTCTTAACACTTCAAAAATATAATTTCTTTTACTTTAAATAGAAAAAGATAGTCTTATCCTATCATAACAAATATCTTTAACTTTATAATTAATCTTCATTATTAAAGACTCTTTACCTAAATTTACCATAATATTTATAAACATAAGTATAGTAATTTAAAGTTAAATCTTAATATCCCAGGCCATGTTAAATTAATTTTTAAAAAATATAGTTACTTAAGGACAAAAAAAATTTAGTTTACTCCTTTTCAAAATAAAATTTTCTTTCCCCCAAACTTGAGTTTTTAAATGATTTTAAAAATATTTTTAGTATAAAATTTAGTAGGTGAAAGAAAAAAGTAAATTCATGAAAATAAAAAAAATGATATGCAGAGGGTTTCTGATTATGAAATTGGGTTCTGGTATACTGTAGGTACTAACTGTAAAACTACATACATGATTTAAAGGATTAAATAAAATATAATACATTCTAGAGCACCTGCTGAGAATTAAAAACATAAATACAAAAACTGAAAAAAAAACTAAACTGAAAATACTAAAAATGCCGAAAAAGTGAAAGACTACAGTTACTATTATAGATTCAGTTCAACACACAACATAAAAGTTCTTACTACAACAATTTTCAAATGAAAATAGATCACAATACAAACAACAACAACAATCAAACATCAAAAACAAACTAAACTAAAATCTTAAAAGATCAATCCTTATCTCCTTCCACTTCATCATCTGATTCTTCTTCTTCTTCTTCTTCTTCTTCTTCTTCATCATCATCATCATCACCATGAATGGGAGTATAGGGAGTGAAACTGGGGCAAGCAGGAAAGTCCACATTAGGTTCACCCCTAAGATGTCTTACAATGACATTCTCAAACTCAATATCATGCTGAACTTTCCTTTGTTGATATTCTTCATTATATGCATTCCTTGTTCCTATCTCTCTCAACTCAGTTTGAATATTAACTATATCCATTGGTTGAATCATGAGTTGANGTCACCGAGCCTCCAGCCGCCGGCCGAGCCGCCACCTTCGACATCCTTGGCCGACCGAGCTTCTTACTTTCACCGGCCGGACTCGCCGGACTTCTTCCTCGTCGACCTTTCTCCTTGCATGCGTTGTACTTACGCCAGAGTAAATTAGCGAAAAGAACTTCAGATTTTGGGCCCTCCGCATTTCCTTCGCTCTCGGTGTACACCGTCGGCGAGTCAGCCTCTACGCGTCTCCGTCTTACCTTCCTAGCGATCGGACACTTCGCCGGAGCACCTTGACGTCTCCAGATAACAAGCGTCGTCACTATTTGAGGAGGTGCGAGGGTCTTCCATCTCACGTGAAAGGTCTCCTCCGGTGCTTCTTTCCCGTCGGCATCCTTGTGGGTTCCTCTCCTTCGCCCGTGTTGAGCGACCCCTTCTCGAAAGCATACATGATGGTCTTATTTTCATATGCTGCGATGCTTAATTCATATACTTTGCATATCTCTCTTGCCATCATATGCTCTTTATCGTGCTTTATTGCGAGATTCGCCAAATATGGGGTCTTCTCAGCATAAAGAGAACGCGCCCGCAAACGTCACGATGGTGAAATCTTCCAACTCTTAGCCGACCCTAGGTTTAGCCATGTCTAAGCGCGTGGGTTTGATGACCCACGCAGGGTGGAGATGTCGGACGACATGTGTCGACCTGCCGAGCCACCTATGTGATTGATCGTTGATTTCTTAGGAGCCGTAGGTTAGGAATCTCATGCATTGGCCACTCCTATTTGAAGTCGAGTGATCCCCCGTTTTGTGAGCCTTAGGCCTCGATCCCCGCTCATTGAAATTCAATTTCCCACAGCTTTGACAATCTTAATCTTCTTTAGAGGGATTAGTTGAGTTCGATCTTAAAGGACGGTATAAACTTTTTAGCTAGTATCTTCTATAAAATCGTGGGCGTTCGTAAAGTGAAAAAAGCTTTGTAGCTAGTCCGCCCTACGAACGGTGGAGAGTTTACCCTACGAGAGATCAGAGGGGGAAGCTCTCCACATTGCCACACCAAAATTGGAGGTGGCGATGCTGCGAATTCATGAGCGTCAACCCTAGGTTTCCCAGGTGAGGTTGCTAGCACGAGCTTGGTCGCCAATCTGTATGTTGGTTTGTTTCAGATTGTACTTTTTTTGCTTTAGGCATGTTTGCATTTTATATCGCTCTGATTGGCCTCCCCGGTCCAGTGAGCTCATACTTCGCTCTGACCAGCCGCCCTGGCCTGGTGAGCGTCTCACTACACTCTGATCAACCCGATAAGCATGTCACTTTGTTCCGACCGGCCTCCCCGGCCCGGCGATCGTCTCACTTTGTTCCGACCGACAGCCCCGACCCGGTAAGCATCTCACTTTGGTTCAACCGGTCGCCCCGGCTCGGTCAATCATGCACTTTGGTTCGACAGACGCTACGGCTTGGTCGACCGACCCCTTGCACCACTGCATGTTGTGTGTGTACATATGCATGTTTGTTTGCATGTTCACTAACCTATCTTTTATATGCTCGGGTCACTGCCGATTCGACACACCTGCGGGTCGCTGCCGCCACAACACGCCCATCCCTTTTGGTCACTGCTACCTCGACATACATTCCTCGGGCCTCTGCCGCTACGATATACCCATCCCTTTTGGTCACCATCGCATCGACACTCCTTCCTCGGGCCTCTGCCACCACGGCACGCCCATCCCTTTTGATCACTGCCGCCTCGACACATCTTCGGGCCGCTGTCGACACGACACACCTTCGGGTTGCTGCCGCCACGACATGACCATTTCCAGGTCACTGTCGCTACGACACACATTTGTTCGGGCAGGTGCCTCCACCGCACGCTCATCTCCCGGTGGCCGCAGCTATGACACACCTATTTGTTCGGGTCGCTACCTCCACGATATGCCTATCTTTTTCTGAGTCACAACCCCATGATACACTCATCATTTCTATCACATGACTGTTTGTACTTGCATTTACATGTTTGCATGGGTAGCAAGCCAAACTCGTTAGGAGAATGACCCTGTGTCAGTCATGATGCCTTAATGAACATTGCTTGTTGGGTTGATCACAGTGAACAATGCAAGTTAAGTCATTGAGATTGACATGAGTATGACTTTGCTAATGACCCAATGGATCTAACTTATGTCACCTCTATTCATGATGCCTTTTGGATCTTTTGGATATTTAGGTTGAGGTCGACATGATGACCCGTGAAAATTATACTATACCCAATCTTACCCCGCACTTAGATAATAGGTTAATGCTTTTTCCGTTAGATGTTGTGCTAGGCTAGGATTTAGGGTGCTAGATAGTCTTTTTAATGTCTAACTATTGTTCTTTGTTGGAGTAGTTGCCCTAACCAGATATTCATCTTTTGCACTATGCTTATGGTGTTAATGCATGCTGCATATGTATGGTAGCGTGTTAGGGCGCTTTTCTGCAAGGAGTCATGTCTTTATGTGCACACACAAGTACCGCTATGGGGGAGCAAGAAATGATTTTTAACATTTTGCTTACAGGTGTTATTTAGCTCCCCCACTTATAAGACATAACTCATTATATGTTATATGCATCTGAGCTTTCCAGCTACCATTTATTTTCATACAAGATTGAGTCTTTTCTTTTCCTATGTATTTTTAGAGTCTAAGAGAGTTTTGTAGCATACATAAGATACGGGCACGAGTTCCGAGGCGTTTGGCGCAGGAATTACTTGGAGGGGATTAGAAGCTAATGCTCGTGCACCGTATCTTAATTCTGCATTTTTACATTAATGTATAGAATTAAGACCGGGCATGTATATGTGTAGTTTGACCGTCTTTTTCTTTTTAGGGATATGTTGCCGACCCAACGACTCTGTCCTTTCTTATTATTTTAATTTGACTTGTCTTTTTGTCATATTGCATGAATGGATGTTTGTGTATTTTGAGTGTTTCTTTTTGTGGTTTATTTGAGAATCACGATGCAATCTATGCTCATTAGGACATAAATTCTTAATTTTTCTACAAAACTTTAAGAAAATATTCAAGATATTTAAAATTTAGGATTAAAGTATTCTGCATATATTAATAGGGCCACCACAATACTTAAGGACCGTTTTAGATAACTGCATTCATATTTGCATGTCCCGAGGTAAAGTCCTCGTGCTTCTCCATCCTGACTGGCTCAACATACATTTTTACATAGGTGGTTGTCGAGTGTGCCTAGGGCGTTAGAAATACCCCCAACCCAGATGGGGTGTAAGTCATTTTGTTTGGAATGTTTCCAGCTTTGTAGCTGAACATCTGCATCTCTTTCTTTCCTGAGACATTCTCGTCATTTCGGCAGGTACAAGTCCCACCTCTTCGAGCTTCATCTTATAGTCATAGAATAAAGTTTCCTTCATTGGACCTTATGGCTACCGAGATCCCCTATGGATGGCGCAATTCATGGATTGCTGACCGGGAATCTCAGAAGGTGGGGTCGACTATCTTCACTATCGGGTAGACTTAGAGTCCTAGTAGTTGTGTATGAAGGGTCCTGATATCCCGACCCAGTTATCTACCTTCTTAGGACCACTCTACTTTTCTGTTGTTGAGCCTTTTTTAGCCCTGTTGCTTCTTGACTTCATCGATGTCATATTGATGGCTCGATGTCGATGAGTTGCCGCTCATTTGGGATACGATGATTTGTCATATGCTCTTATGACCCGAACGTGCTTTAACATGTTGGGATACCCCCGTCTAGATGGTTTATGGTTATTTCGTGGACCCCGTATGCCGATGAACCGCTACTCATTCAGGATGTGAGAGACTCACTCTCTGCCCGATTGCTTAGCGTGAGTTTTGAAGCATTGGGAGTTTTCTCGCACGGTATAACCTTTTTTTGGGTACCTATTGCCCCAGGTTCACGATCATATAAATGAAACTTTTTATTGAGAGTATTTTTGGGTACCCCAAAGATGTAATTAACCAAATAGGATACTTCCCCTTGGGAGTACTCTTGACCCCAGAACAGACATCTACACCCGACTCTCTGGTTTTGGGTAATTTACATAGACATTATTTCACGGATATCGGTTTAAGGTGCCCATCCTTACAAGGTTTACCGCGCGTAGACTATCCACGTTTTGTATTTTCTTTTGTCTGTCTCTTTGTCGTATGTCCCTTCTTATTCGGTTCCCCTCCTCTTCGAATCACTAATTTGATTCGGGAGGGAGATTTATTCGAATAGGGGAAGTATATGACGATCCACAGGCTGACGACTTATTTTAAAATAAAAGAGAGAAAAACGAACGAAAACACAAACGAAAGTAGGTTTAAGGAAAGATATCATCAAAGTAAAAATTCTTGAACTCACTCTAGGATATGGAGCGAAGCCCTCTAGTGTTAGGTAGTTGCTCATGTGTTGCATGTGAATTTATAGACATAGCTTGCACCTTTACTGTGCATTTATATTCTTAACGCATTATCCTTAGATTAGTAGATATGGTTAGGGCACAATCTTCCTAATTTAATTTTAGATAGCCATCAAATTTAAACTTAATTCGTGCGAACCGGTTGGCCTGGTTGGCAGCTCTGCGTGAGTCCCCCATTGTCTCGAGTTAGACACTTGCCTCAAATCCTGGTCAAAGGTTCCTTTAAAAGAAAAAAACAAACTCCAACTTAATTTTATTTTAATTCCAATTTGAACCCTCATAACTAAAAATCCAAGAGTTTACAAAATACTATAATTCTAGTTTTCTAGTGTGTGATCAGCTTCGTTAACAATCCCGTCAAACAAAAAGAATCGCTTTACGTAGCAGCAACAAATAGTGATAACTGAACCGCCCACAAGTAGCGACAGGGGAAATGCATGGAAGAGCACGATCAAAATAACAGAGAACCTGCATATAGTAGCTACGGTTTGGCGGAGTAATTGATAGTGGCTATATTTCCACATCATCAAATTGTTTTACTTATATTCTTGCTAAAATCATTTAGTTTTCCAAGTTACCTGCTATTTTGCTTTTCTTTTTCAGAATCTGAGTTGGGCTAAAAATTTGATTGTTTGTTTCCAGGATCTCTTAGCCATGAGTCAAGAGAGTTGTTTCTTTCAGCCTTGGTTTCTGAAGGTCCTTTATTATTTTTCATTTTTTATTTAATTTATTTTCAATTTTAATCTTATTCTTAAGCTTGAACTATGTACATATATGTGAAAGTGTCGCTCTTCTGTTCTTGATTTGCAGGACGTGCCGAATGGATGGACAAAAGTCACAAGAAATGTCTTATACTGTGGCTCAGAATTCCAGATTGGGCTGACTATATTATAAACTTTGTAAGTAGAAATCTTATAAGTTGGGTCCTGTGTAGCGTTCGGGTCGCTTGCAATTTGCTCTTCTTTTACTTGTTCTCATGTTTAGGTGAAAGAAAATGGGCTTGAAGATAGTGTTATGACTGTAGAAGATATACGCACTGGAATTGAATCCCGTGGAACTGGTACTCTCATTTTCTTAATTTTTTCACTTTCGATTCTATTGACATTGCTTTTTTAGAGTTATAACCCAACTTTCTAAGACATTATGGTCTTTATATGCTCTAGTTAGTTTGTGGTAAATATTGTTTTTTTACTTTAGTTTCTTTTTGCTTGTTTTTGAACTCTTTTGCTTTAGTTTTGGTTCATCCAATTGACCCAAGATGTCATCGTTAAGCTTATAGCTTTGGACATGATTCATGCTGATGCTGAAGAGCATATACAGGCACTAACCCAAAAGCACCAGTTTTTGTAGCAAGATAACACTGTTGTGAATTATTTCTATTAATGTCTAAATTAGCCTGACTGTTATTCCAATGCTCTCTTTCCATTCAAATCCCGTTTCAAGTTTTTTGGAATTAGTTGTGATTTGCTTATTGGTTTTGTTATGAGCTGAACTTACCCAACCTTTTAAGTTTCCAAAAGTAAAATTCACAACACATTGAACCTTGTTAAGTAATATATATACATAAGCCCGAGTCATAGTAGTTTCATGAATGTTAAATATTTATAGCACATCATGATCACGTCGAGTCAAATATTTTTCATCAGAATGTGGAATTTCTTTTTCTTCTTTTCTTAGGTTCATAAATTCCATTTATCCTCTTGATGTGTCAATTATGTTATTCTTAGATATTTGCTTCTATCGTGTGTTTTTTTCTCTATTTTAAAGAGCTTGCTGGGATCGATCGCGTGGTACTGATGCGTGCTCTGAAGTTGTTGGAGCAGAAGGGAAAAGCAGCAATTTTCAAGGGGAGTTCAACAGATGATGAAGGGGTTAAATTTAATGTTTAGCATTTTTGTCATGTATTATCATTCCGATGTTTTTTTTTTTGAAAATTCTTGCCTTTGACTGATGGCTTCAGCTGGAGCCAACTAGATCTGCATTTCTTTTCAACAAAATTACATATCATAAATATTTTATTCAGCATCAGTGCTCAAAAATCATATTTGGTGTAATATATTGTTTGGTCTCTGTGGGCGACAAAGTTCCTTTTATATATATGTGTAGAATATTTGCAGGTTGTAATTTCTTTTAAATTAATGGCTATCACTTGAACAAATATAAGATGAAAAATAAATTGTATTTTAGACGGTGAAGTAATAATAATGGGTAATGTAAGATTGGTTAAATGTCTTCGTAAATTCCTTGAGAGATAATCTCGGTAATATATGGTTTTACATATGATATGATTGTCAACAGATGCTTTTATTATTATTAACTTATTGTCTTGTTTTTATGGAAGTTATTTGTATTCGCCCTGTCCTAAATGAACTTTGAACCATAAATCATTAATCATTATCAATTATTTTTTAGAGAAGATAGAGCTCTTCAATGCACGTTTTAACTTAATTTTTAAAAGCCCAAGTTACAAGAAATTGAAATTACCTGTTTTGGTCATTATATGTCGTAGTCGTAAAATTAGCACAATAGGCGGCCTCTTGCATCCTCGCTACATCCGGGCCGTTTTTTGAAGTCTGGATATAAAATTTTCTCTTGCCTACAAGCATTGTTGCAAGGGTCATGGCTCTAATTCAGCTTTTATAATTGACTGAGAGGCGAATATCCTGATAATTCCCTTAAAAAATTGATTTGAACTATCTAATTTGGTCTGTAAGAGAGGCGGAGAATGTTCTTCGAATGATTTCAAATTGGAGTTTTTACCCACTTAACATTGAATACCTGTGTATTTAGTTATCTAACATCTAAACTTTGTTATTTATTAATCTAAAATTTATTTTCTCAATTTTTCTACCACTCTGTCTCACCTTCCATCATTTATCCCAATTAGCCGTTTAGACGTGATCTTCCTTTGTCCCCGTCCCCTTCCTTTGTCCTCGACCCATTTCATGCCGAGCCGACGACATAAGGGAAAATAAGAGGAAACTCGTTCGTCTTTATCAATAGCGACAAAGTGGGGTGGTCGAGTTGGCTGTATTTATACCAAGGATGTCACCGACCACCACATGCACAACCGCAGCTGTCTGTCACGGACTAACTTTTCCCAGGTCACCCGTGTGGCTTTTAGCACTCTCTTTTAACATCAAATCAGTCAAATCCTTACAACGCTTGGAATTGTGAGTACCAAGCACACTTGAGAGGAAAAGTAGAGAGAAAGGAACTCCACATTTGAATACTTGAAAGTTTTGATTGATATAAAATTTTCTCTTGCCTACCAACATTACAAGGGTCGTGGCTCTAATTCAGCTTTTATAGTTGACTCAGAGGCGAATATCCTAATAATTCCTTTAAAAAATTGATTTGATTTCTCTAATTTGGTCTGTAAGAGAGGCACATAATGTTCTTTGAATGATTTAAAATTGGAGTTTTTACCCACTTAACATTGAATACCTGTGTATTTAGCTATCTAGCATCTAAACTTTGTTATTTATTAACCTAAAATTTATTTTCCCAAGTTTTCTACCACTCTGTCTCACCTTCCATCTTTTATCCCAATTAGCCGTTTCGACGCGATCTTCCTTTGTCCTCGACCCATCTCATGCCGAGCCGATGACATAAGAGGAAATCAGAGGAAACTCGTTCGTCTTCATCAATAGGGACAAAGTGGGGTGGCCGAGTTGACTGTATTTATACCAAGGATGTCACCGACCACCGCATGCACAACCGTAGCTGTCTATCACAGACTAACTTTCCCCAAGTCACCCGTGTGGCTTTAGCACTCTCTTTTAACACCAAATCAGTCAAATCCTTGTAACCCTTGGAATTGTGAGCACCAAACACTCTTGAGAAAAAAAGTAGACATAAAGGAACTCTTCACACTTGAACACTTGAAAGCTTTGATTGATATAAAATTTTCTCTTGCCTACTAGCATTGCCGCAAGGGTCATGGCTCTAATTCAGCTTTTATAGTTGACTGAGAGGCGAATATCCTAATAATTCCTTTAAAAAATTGATTTGATTTCTCTAATTTGGTCTATAAGAGAGGCGGAGAATGTTCTTCGAATGATTTAAAATTGGAGTTTTTACCCCCTTAACATTGAATACCTGTGTATTTAGTTATCTAACATCTAAACTTTGTTATTTATTAACCTAAAATTTATTTTCCCTATTTTTCTACCACTCTGGCTCACCTTCCATCTTTTATCCCAATTAGTTGTTTCGACGAGATCTTCCTTTGTCCCTGTCCCCTTCCTTTGTCCTCGACCCATTTCATGCCGAGCCGACGACATAAGAGCAAATCAGAGGAAACTCGTTTGTCTTAATCAATAGGGACAAAGTGGGGTGGTCGAGTTGGCTGTATTTATACCAAGGATGTCACCGACCACCACATGCACAACCGCAGCTGTCTGTCACGGACTAACTTTTCCCAGGTCACCCGTGTGGCTTTTAGCACTCTCTTTTAACATCAAATCAGTCAAATCCTTACAACGCTTGGAATTGTGAGTACCAAGCACTCTTGAGAGGAAAAGTAGAGAGAAAGGAACTCCACATTTGAATACTTGAAAGTTTTGATTGATATAAAATTTTCTCTTGCCTACCAACATTACAAGGGTCGTGGCTCTAATTCAGCTTTTATAGTTGACTCAGAGGCGAATATCCTAATAATTCCTTTAAAAAATTGATTCGATTTCTCTAATTTGGTCTGTAAGAGAGGCACAGAATGTTCTTCGAATGATTTAAAATTGGAGTTTTTACCCACTTAACATTGAATACCTGTGTATTTAGTTATCTAACATCTAAACTTTGTTATTTATTAACCTAAAATTTATTTTCCCAATTTTTCTACCACTCTGTCTCACCTTCCATCTTTTATCCCAATTAGCCGTTTCGACACGATCTTCCTTTGTCCTCGACCCATCTCATGCCGAGCCGATGACATAAGAGGAAATCAGAGAAAACTCGTTCGTCTTCATCAATAGGGACAAAGTGGGGTGGCCGAGTTGACTGTATTTATACCAAGGATGTCACCGACCACCGCATACACAACCGCAGCTGTCTATCACAGACTAACTTTCCCCAAGTCACCCGTGTGGCTTTAGCATTCTCTTTTAACACCAAATCAGTCAAATCCTTTTAACCCTTGGAATTGTGAGCACCAAACACACTTGAGAAGAAAAATAGACAGAAAGGAACTCTTCACACTTGAATACTTGAAAGCTTTGATTGATATAAAATTTTCTCTTGCCTACCAGCATTGCCGCAAGGGTCATGGCTCTAATTCAGCTTTTATAGTTGACTGAGAGGCGAATATCCTAATAATTCCTTTAAAAAATTGATTCGATTTCTCTAATTTGGTCTGTAAGAGAGGCACAGAATGTTCTTTGAATGATTTAAAATTGGAGTTTTTACCCACTTAACATTGAATACCTGTGTATTTAGTTATCTAACATCTAAACTTTGTTATTTATTAACCTAGAATTTATTTTCCCTATTTTTCTACCACTCTGGCTCACCTTCCATCTTTCATCCCAATTAGTTGTTTCGACGAGATCTTCCTTTGTCCCCGTCCCCTTCCTTTGTCCTCGACCCATTTCTTCCCGAGCCGACGACATAAGAGCAAATCAGAGGAAACTCGTTTGTCTTCATCAATAGGACAAAGTGGGGTGGCCGAGTTGGCTGTATTTATACCAAGAATGTCACCGACCACCACATGCACAACCGCAGCTGTCTGTCACGGATTAACTTTCCCCAAGTCACCCGTGTGGCTTTAACAGTCTCTTTTAACACCAAATCAGTCAAATCCTTGCAACGCTTGGAATTGTGAGCACCAAGCACACTTGAGAAGAAAAGTAGAGAGAAAGGAACTCTTCACACTTGAATACTTAAAAGCTTTGATTGATGTAAAATTTTCTCTTGCCTTCCAGCATTGCCGCAAGGGTCATGGCTCTAATTTAGCTTTTATAGTTGACTGAGAGGCAAATATCCTGATAATTCCTTTAAAAAATTGATTCGATTTCTCTAATTTGGTCTGTAAGAGAGGCGAAGAATGTTCTTCGAATGATTTAAAATTGGAGTTTTAACCCACTTAACATTGAATACCTGCGTATTTAGTTTTCTAACATCTAAACTTTGTTATTTATTAACCTAAAATTTATTTTCTCAAATTTTCTACCAGTCCATCTCACCTTCCATCTTTTACCCTAATTAGCCGTTTTGACGCGATCTTCCTTTGTCCCGTCCCCTTCCTTTGTCCTCGACCCATTTCATGTCAAGCCGATGACATAAGAGGAAATCAGAGGAAACTCGTTCGTCTTCATCAACATGGACGGAGTTAGTGGCCGAGTTGATTGTATTTATACCAAGGATGTCACCGGCTGTCTTCATCAACATGCACAACCGCAACTGTCTGTCACGGACTAACTTTCCTCAAGTCACCCGTGCGGCTTTAGCACTCTCCTTTAACACCAAATCAGTATAATCCTTACAACGGTTGGAATTGTGAGCACCAAGCACTCTTGAGAAGAAAAGTAGAGAGAAATGAACAATTCACACTTGAATACTTGAAAGCTTTGATTGAATGCTTAGGTGATTACAAATGAGGGGAGGGGCTCCTATTTATAGCCCCCTCCAGGCCTAATGGAATTTTCTAGAATACATTAGATTATTCTAATTTCTAGAGAGCTCTACACATAGCCCTACAAACATTCTAGGTTATTCTTGAGCCTTTTCTTCTCATATTCTCTCAAATTGGGTAGAATCTTCTAGAATTATTTGAATTGCTCTCCACAATCTGGTCTTCTCTAGAATTTCTTATTACATATTTGCCTTACCAACTTCTAGAATATGGCAGAGTGTGACACTCTCCCTCAATTAAACCTGCAATGACCTTATTGCAGCTTCCCCTGCACCTTCGAGACTGCATCCTCGGTTTGCCTCTAGACTTGACAAAATTTTGTTTCTCCTTGGTGTTATGGGAGCATGGTGTCATGCATCATGTCTTTATGGCTGGCGGCTTATCTCTTGCCTGCAACCTCGTTGAACCATATTTCTTCTTTCTTGGCGGTGGTACGTTACAAAACCCCACCATTTTACTTGGCATCCCAACTCCATGGGTCTTTTCTCCGTCACTGGTATCATGAAAGATAGCCAAACTGTCTCCCTTGTCCCATGCATTGCCTTCCTTGAGTTGGATTGCTGATAGCATTTTGGATCCTTGCTTGCTTAGCCTTATTATCGATGATGAGCAAGCTTGACTCCCTTCTGTGATGCACAAGCTATTGGCGAATGACATTTGGAATGCTTTTGCTTGCTCCAAGAAGTTCATTCCTAGGAAAACTTTGTAATCATCCAAAGGAATACAGAGAAGACTAGAGTACCTGACCATGCCCCTTAGCCACTCCATTGATTGGCATGTCTGCTGAGTTGACGACTTTAATGGAGCCCCTTCCTTTTGTCATATGCAACCCCAACCTCTTTGCTTCCTTGCAGGAGATGAAGTTGTGGGAAGCACCCGTATCCACTATTTCCTCGGTGGTCTAGCCTCTTATTGCTTTCCCCACAAAGAGTAACCCATTCCCTTGGGTTTTAACAGAGCTTGCATCTCGTTCAACAGTTAAAGAGATCCTACATGTGCCTCCATGCCATTTTCTCTACCACTTTCTTCTTCCTTCTTATGGTTTGCAAGGAGAGAGTTGAGGGCCTTCTTAGGAGGGAAATCCTTTGCTCAATAAGATTCTTCATAGATAAAGCAGTGGTTTTGATATGGCTTTTGTTAGTCTTCCCCTTGTCCCTTACCTTTGTTGGGGTTGATTCGCGACATTTCTCCTCCTTGTGTTTGCCCTTGTCATCCCCACCTTTAACATCACCACTTTTCTTCTCTTCAAGATTTCTTGACTCCTTTGAATAATTAGTCAAGCTTTCAGCACTTACGATGGCAGTGGCAAGATCTTGTACTCATCACCTCCTAAGCTCGATCTTTGCCCAATGTTGGAGCCCATCCATGAAGTTGAAGAAAGCTTCCTTGTCTAACATATATGGGATTTCAAGAACCAAGCTTGTAAACCCCTTAATATAGTCTCAAATCAAACCCTCTTACTTAAGCCTTTGCAACCGGGCTTGAGCCTCACCCTCAGCATTCTCGGGGCAAAACTCTCTCTTTAGCTCTCTCTCTTTACGTCATTGAAAGTGGACATGAAGCACAAACATTTCTATACATCTACTTTTCTTCTTCTCCACGAAAGTATAGCGATGTTCAAGAGATAAAGAGAGACAAATTGTATTTTAACATTTTCATCAGCAATCCCCATTGCTCCAAAGTATTGTTCTAGTCCCCATAGAAAGTTGTCTACTTCCTTTGCATTGTGAACCCCTCCAAAACTCATAGGTTTTGAAAATTTAATCCACTTAGCTTTGAAAGTGGGATGGCTTTTGGATGTCGCTAGTGCCCTCTTGCACAACAAAATGTCTCCACGCATCTCCTCCAACCTAGTACGCATGTCGCTCATCTCCTCCCCATAGGCTCTTAACACCTCTTGGAGCTTCCCCAACAAATCCTCCTGCAAGTTAGCCACATGGCCCAGTAAGGTCTCCTCAAGTTGGAGCATCATACCTCTGATTGTTGAATGGATGATGACGTCCTCCTTCTTGAGTCCATCAACCCTCTGACAAAGATCCTCTACTTGGCCCTCCATGTCATTCATTGTGTCCTCCATCCGAGAAAGGTGTAAATCAAAGCCATAATTAATCTCCTTGGACCTCCCATATGGCTTGGGTGCAACATGATCTTTGTTCCAGGCAACCTTGCCCTTGAGATGACTCCATATTCATTGCTTCCGACTCTATCACGCACTCTTTGACACTCTTTGTCATTCCTTCAAACCAAGACTTTGATACCAATTGTCACAGACCAACTTTCCCCAAGTCACCCAATGGGCTTTAGCGCTCTACTTAGCACCAAATCAGCTTAATCCTCACAATGCTTAGACTTGTGAGCACCAAACACTCTTGAGAAAAAGGGTAGAGAGAAATTAACACTTCACACTTGAATACTTGAAAACTTTGATTGAATGCTTAGGTGATTACAAATGAGGGGAGGGGCTCCTATTATAGCACCCTCCAAGCCTAATAGAACATTCTAGAATACATTAAATTATTCTAGTTTCTGGAGAGTTCTACGCATAGTCATAGAGCATTCTAGGTTATTCTTGAGCCTTTCCTTCTCATATCTCTCGAATTGGATAGAATCTTCTAGAATGCTTTGAATTGCTCTCCACAATCCGGTCTTCTCTAGAATTTTCTGTCACATATTTGTCTTGCCAACTTCTAAAATATAGTAGAGCGTGACATGTCGCTCCATTTACAACATCACAGTTGGCCGCGACGCACTCTGCGGCTCCACGCCCATCAACCTCGTCGATAGGCTGCATCAGGTACTCCGGTGGGCCACGGGCATGATCAAGATCCTCTTTTCACATTACAAGGCGCTTCTCGCATCTTGCCGCCTCTAACCCATTCAGCGGGCGAAGTATCTCAACGTCGGCTTATACCCCTTCACCTCTATATTTTTGTCGGTGTATTGTTTTCTGTCGGCGCTCTCTTGTGGAAATTTCATAGTGAAGACATAGTCTCGTTGCTTGTTTACATTCTCTTTATCAGCATCACGCTGATGTTGCTTGCTATTTTAGAGATCCAGTGGTCCGACGTCCGGCTTGAAGAGTGGTAGCAGAACATTAAAGTTGGTTTTTTTATATTTATACCACCCAACATTTTTTATTACGTTAAAAGTGTTACAACCCTAAACTTTTAAAAAGTGAAATATGCCTTTCCATAGATATATATAAATGGCATATAGATGTCAAAGTTAAAGATCTGGTGCTTAATATGTAAATCTATTGGAATGTGTGCCTGTGTGTATCTTCTCAAATTTAGTTGACACATTACTAACAGAACAAATAACAGAATATAATTTAAAATATTCCTAGAAATTTTATAAAATGCAAACTAAATTCAGTTGACTTTAAATTGACACAGAAATAATCCATTATGTCATTTACAATCTTTTGTTTTATTTTCATAATATTTGGAATTTATTATGCCCAAAAAATGCTAAAGCCCCTGACAAGGTTGATTATTTCTATTCATTTTTGCTCAAGTCTAATAAAATTTATAAATTTTAAAATAAATCAAAAAAATATTAAATAAAATTTAACAAACCCCTAATGAACCCCGAAAAGTAAAAAAAATAAAAAATAAAAAAAATAATTAATTTAAAAGCAGAAAACACAATTTATTAATCATTAAATAGCTTATTTTATAAATTCTAAATATTAAAACTAAGTTACCAATGAGCTCAATCTTTTTGAAACTAATTTTCGGGTTGCCTTTGGCCTATGGATCAATTTATTTCGGAAATCATCTAAATGGCAAAACATCAAACCGTCAGCCTTATGTTGGGTTTTCTTTTTAGATGAACTAGAACTTGAGAAAATCACTAAAATCCTTAATAACATTTAAAACATAGAAATTTTATTTAAGTAAATTTTGAATTAATAAAATACGTCAATAAATGAAATAATCTAAAATAAATAACTTTTTTTTAATATTATGCTTTAATAATTATCTTTAAATTTTCTAAAAAAAAACAAAACAATAATCAAAGTCAAACAAAACTTTAAAATAATAATCTCTTTGAATTCAAAATTATTTTGGATTAAATTGAATCCTCCAAAAAGAATAATTTAAACAACAAACTAATAATTAAAATAACCTAACAAATATTTGAAGCAAGTTAAAAAAACAAACATTAAACATCTTTGATTCGGTTTATTGTAATGTGCTGTTATATATATATATTATTATGTGCCTTGATACACTTCAGTGAAAAATGAATATGATGGCCTAATGATAAACATATTCATTTATACTAAAAACAACTATTATAACAGGGTATTTATTTACTTTTACTTTTATGAATATATATTTTTTAAAATGAGAATACAATAAAAGACCAATGAATTTTGGCTAGCTAGAATGAACGCTTGATCAAATGTTGTGATACTTAGAGAACCTTAAAGGCAAAGCTTAAAAGCCCATAAAATAACAATAAAATTTTATCTATAACTAAGATAGGTTATATTACGGTAGAGTCTAGTTGCCCTTTACTTTTTTTTTTTCCTTAGGTCTATCATATGACCTAATCACTCCTAGCCTTTCTCTATAATGACATTTCTCGTTAGGTTGGGTGTCACACCAAAACTTAAGCTTTGTTCAAAGTTTTGTCATATTATTTATGTAAAATGGTATGGACATGTTAAACTGGTGTTGACCTCATTTTTTATGAGGTCTGGTCTTTCTTCTTTAAAAGTCTAAGATCTAGCCATAGAATTTTCTTGTTGACTATCCTAAAGGACTAGTGATAAATCCCACCCTCATAGAAATTCTAAACACTGCCTTATTCTTTTTTGGAGTTTCATATGTTAGTTCTAACCTCTAGCACTTAAAAGGTTGGAACCAACATAGGTGAACTCAGGGAGAATTCCTATAGCATCAATTGAGGCCTTAGGGGCACCCTCTTTGACTTTGGATGGCTTGGAACTTCACACAAACACACCTGAACCTATCACAAACTCACAAATATCCAAAACTTAAAATCACTTACATTGGACCTAGCCCCTAACCCCTTTGGAAACTCATATGAGTGGTTTCTGACCCGACCCGCAATTACACAATTATTTTAGTCCTGAAAGATGGCCAAAAACTTGAACCAATTATATATTAAATGGATGATATGGAAGATTAAATATTATATAAAGTTGATAAAATGGTTCACAAACTAGGGGTACTGTGTAAGTACATGTATTGTTTCAAGTAATATATAGCTCTAATGGAGTCCTAAGCATCGATCCCACAGAGATAGACAAAATTCTTATAAGTTGACTTTAGTAAAAT
Source organism: Phalaenopsis hybrid cultivar (assembly GCA_002079205.1). Lineage (NCBI taxonomy): Eukaryota > Viridiplantae > Streptophyta > Magnoliopsida > Asparagales > Orchidaceae > Phalaenopsis > Phalaenopsis hybrid cultivar. The sequence continues at coordinate 28,924 of JXCR01033311.1, read as the reverse complement.
CTTCTTTAAACTATAGTGAACTTATTTATGAAATGATTAAAACTTTTTTGTGTATTAACTAATTCAACTAAATTTAAAGGGAATGCTAAGTACGCTAAGCAAATGCAGAATACAAATGCAAGTCAATCTAAAATGGCTAAAATGTGAAGTTACCTCTAAGAAATTATAAAGTTGTGATGTATAGAAGACTTTAAATTGTAATAAACATCCTTACCCTTGCAATGAGTTTATAATTAGTTTAGGAATCTAATAATTTTAAATATAATTAATGTTTTATGCCAAATAGGAGCATACATATTTTTTACGCTCTTTTGAGTGCATAAAGAACATTGACTAATCTAAAGGTAAGTCCCTAAACCCGTGGTGAGGCTGGAAAGATACTAGCTGTCACTCTAGAGTTCCCACGTACCATTCACCTGAAGGTTAACATCTCGCTTTAGGCTCCAAACATCTGGATCAAATTGAAAATTTTAGTCTGTCACTCTAAAATCTTCATTTTACACCCATCAAAACTTATTTCCCTATTTATTTGCACTTAACCCCATGGACTGCTTACTCATCCTTGAGACTAAATTTGATTCTTACTATGATGAGAAAAGCATAGCCCTTTTAGGTTATTATGTTTCACAACAGATATTAACTAATCAATTGGCCAGATCAATAACTAAATTAAGCATAGATTTTAAATCATCATAATTTATAGAATTAAAAGTACTTTTATACTAAACTTTATTCATACATATAATTATTCCTCATTGTAAGGAGAAAGACAAAGGAAACAACTCTAATCTCATGGGGAAGACACAACAACACATGCATTTATAGATAAATATAAGTTTACAAAATAAGATTAAGTCAAATAAATAAAATACACAACTTATCTCAAACTTCTACCCAAGCAATCCTTTTAGTTCCTTTGAATCACTCGCTCTCCTTACAATTCCACTTGAATCTCAATTAGAACTGTAGTGAAGAAGATATCTCTCAGTTCTCTTCTCCTCCAAATCTAAGCAAGCCACCAAGAAATTCCTTCAATGAGTCTCACCTCTCCAAGACTCTCCCCCTTTCTAAAAAGACTCTCCTTGGACTCTCCAGAAGTATCTTTAAATAGAGTTCTTAAAATCAAGAAGAGTCACTTTAGGCACCCGTACAAAATTCTTCCACATTCATTGAACTTTCTAGAAAACCGTTTTTAGTGTCTAGACGCCAAATTCTAGTGCTTCTCTTTTATCTGGCGCCTAGGCGCCAGATCCTGGCGTATAGGCGCCAGGTCAACTTTGGCCTTTTTGTTTCCTTTGACTCCAAATTGCTCTACTTTCATTCCCTTTGCTTCGCTTGCTCCCTTTATTATATCTATAACCAAAAATATCAAAAATATCTTTCATTAAAGCACAAAATCATTAAAAATATGTATTAACTGTGCAAATAAAAGTAATATATTTTAGGCATGTCATTTCCCAAGCTCTTAGCTTTTGCTTAAGGTGGTTAGGACCAACATATGGAGTGTCCAAAATGGTTTCTCCTATAGAACTAATGGATTTAGGGAGGCTACTCATGGCTTACATGATCACTCTACCCTTAAATTACCCCCAAAATTTCCAAAGATACCCAAAGTTGTCAAAATCCACCAAAATTCCCAACCCAAATCTCCACCAATTTCATTTCAAATTCACACAATTTGAAGCTCAAGCTCAATTCCACCATTTTTCAAACCCAAATCCAAATTCAAGTCAAACCACCCCAAATTAACCCTAAATCCAAATTTCCACCAAATTGAACAAATGAGCCAAAATTAAACCCAACCAAATCCAAGTCCTAAGTTTCATCATGACAAAACCTAAATTTCATTTAAATAAAAAATTAACCCTATCATTCCTAATTTCAAAAGCCCGTCATGGTTAATTTCAAAAGCCCACCCTACTTGATTTTTAAAAGCCCATGTTCAAAATTCCAAAAAGCCCATCATCTTAATTCAATTTAAATCTACACATGACAATTTCATCATCACCATCCACCTAATTAAAACAAAACTCAAACCATAGACCATGTCATACTTGATTAAATCATCCCATATTTGGATTTACACCAATAGCCCACTAAAATCCCCAAAATTCTTAAATCCTTTTTCATGAAAGTTGGCTAAGCGATACAAGATTTTGTATATGCAAATATTTAAGAAGTTGACACCACTCAACGATGCCAAAAACTCAATGTAGGCAGATTTATAATAAACATGCAGTATAATCCCAACAAAAAATATTTTAATTAAAATAATTTATCTTTTAAAACTCTTTTTAAACTGTAAAATCTCTTTTAATATCAACACAAGTATATGTATCGCTCAACTAATAAAGGGCTCTAATGGAGTCCTAGATATCGATCCCACAGGAAAGTTGGAAAATTCTAAAATAAATTATGAAAATTATTTTATATCAAAAAAATAAAACTAAAAGTAAAGTGCAAAGTTTGAAAATTGGCTACTCAAGTGAATGTTAATTAAAATGCAGATGCAAGACTATAGAAATTAAACTAAATTAAATACTAAATTTTCAAAAGCAAAATTGCAAAAATTAAGCAAAGTTTTTGTTGTGATGAAAAGTTCAAATTTAAGAAAGCATTTTTTTTCCTTTTACAACGAGATTATGGTTTGTTAAGAAATTGAAATCATTTGAAAAAAAATATATAAAAACTATTTTGTGCCAAATAGGAGCAATTCTATTCTTTACCCTCTTTCGCATACTATAAAAAATAATGAATAATCTAGAATTTGGTCCCTAATTCCGTGGTTAGGCTGGAAGGATACTGACTGCCACTCCAGATCTCCCACTACTCTCTCCCTTGAGGGCTAACAATCTCGCATTAGTTTTCAATCAACTGAACCAAATTGGGAGTTTTAATATGTCACCTTAAAAATTTCCAATTCTGCATCCAATAAAGTATATTTGCCTGTTTATTTGCACCAAATCACATGGATGACATACTCTCATATGAAAGCAAATGTGATTCTCCCTATGTTGTAGAAATTGCATCTCATTTCTGAACATATGTATCTCAACAAGTTTTAACATTTTAATTGGCCAGATCGAAAAGTACATGAAGATCAGAGTTCAAATCATCACAAAATACTGTAATTTAAAATCGTGGAAAACAAATTCTACTCTTCACAAAACCATACCTTTAAAGTAAGAAGAAGGTTAAAGATGACTACTTAGAATTCATTACAAGGATACGATAAAACACGAATTTCATATATAAAAGCAAGTTTACAAAATAAAAGAAATAAAAATACAACTTATCTCACAATTCTTCCCAAGTAAATCCCTAAAAGTTCTCTCCAAGCCTTTCGCTCTTTACAGTCACTCTCAATTCTTTATGAGAAGTGTAATGAAGAAGAAATCTTTCACCTTCCCCCTCCTCTTACAACCCTAGAAGAAAATCTCCTCTTCTCTCTATGTCTCTCTCTAACTCACACAACTTTCTCTCTCTAACTCACGCCACACAAAAAAGCCTCCTCCTCCAACTCTATGAAGTCTTTCTTCTTTTATTTTAGGCTGCCTTCTCTGGAAAAGAATTCAAAATTCCCTCCAAAATTCTCTCCAAAAGTCAACTCTTTTGAATTTAAAAGATGTGTCATTTGATCCAAGAGTCATATCCTTTCATAAAAGAACCTTCCAAAGTGTTTAGATGTATTGAATTAATCCAAAAGGTGTGTAAAACAAGTGTCCCTTTGAAAATTTGCACAAAATTCGTCTGGAACCGCCTTAATTTAAAAAATTCATCCCTGGCGCATCATGCGCCGATCTGGCACATCATGCTCCAGCTCTCTGGATTCTAGTGCATCATGCGCCGATCTGGATCATGATGCGCATAATCCCAAAATTGGTTGTTTTGGCTCTAATTTTTGTCGTTTTTTTCATTTTTGTTCTAAACACCTAGAAATGATATACCTGCAAAGAAACACAAAAATATCATTCTTTAAAGTGCAATATCACCAAAAATAGGATAAAATAAGTACTTAAAATAATACGTTATTTTGGTTTATCAAAATCCCCTAAACTTAAATGTTACTTGACCGCGACTTTTTTATATGCTTTTAAATACAAAAATTTGACACCACTACTACAAGATTTAAATCCCCGGCAACGACGCTAAAAAATTGATGCAACTTTTAATATGCAATAATTTATGAACCCAAATTTATATATTTATAATGATTTTATAAAGTCACAATTTTAAATGCAAGTATACGTATCACTTCAAGTAATACAGGGCTCTAGTGGAGTCCAGTTTATCGATCCCACACGGAAGCGAGGTAAGAGATCCTTAGTCAAATTCTAATCTACTAATATTAGTCCTTAGTTTGGAAGTGTGATTTAAGAGGTTTTACTAACAATACTCCTAAATGTAAGTCTTAAGTTTAACACAACTAATAACTACTCCTAAATGAAAATATTAATTCTAAAGATAACCCTTTTTGGATGAATTGGTTTGGAGAATTTTGAGAATTTAAAAACTACTATTCTTATGCAGTGAATCAAATGACTTAAAGGAATGAGATGCATTAAATATTGTATGTGCCAAAAAGGAGCAATCCTATTCTTTACCCTTTAGTCTAGGCATAAAGAATATTGACTAATCTTATGCTTGTTTACTGAATCTGTGGCTAGGATGGGAGAATACTGACTCTCACTTCGGAGCTCCCACGTTCCCCTCGCATGAAGGCTAATATCTCTACTTCAGTACTCAAACAATAGGACCAAATTAGAAATTTTAGTCTGTCACCCTAAAATCTCCAATTCTACTCCCATCAAAGTAGTTTTCCCTATTTATTTGCATTCAGCTCTCATGAACTTAACCATCCATGGAATCTGAATGTGGTTCTACTTTGTTGAGAATTACACAGCCCTCTCGAGTCTTAATGCAATTACAACCTTTAACACTACAACAGACCTTTATTGTAATGTAAATAAAGTGCAAGTAAAAACCATCACATTGATTATTAAATCCGCTTTTAACAAGCATCACAAAATCCTAAACATGAATTCTACTCATTACAAAAGAAAAGTAAAACGAAAACAATGGAATAATCTTTTCATACCATTATTTCCAAACAAGAAGAGAGGTAAGAGAAGTATCACAAAGCACGAAGAAAACACAACAGAAACTTCATTTAACCAAAGCAAATCCACTAGATATGAAGAACAAAATACTTAGCTTTTTCCCTTGAAAGAAGAAAACACAATGGAAACTTCATTTAACCAAAGCAAATCCACTAGATAAGTGTTTACAAAATAATCTTCTCATGCCACTATTTCCAAAGAAGAAGAAAGAGTAAAAGAAGCCCATCACAAAGCACGAAACTTCATTTAACCAAAGCAAATCCACTAGATAAGTGTTTACAAAATCATAAGATAATGAAGAATTTATTTCCAAACAAAAAGAGAGAGTAAGAGAAACCCATCACAAAGCACGAAGAAAACACAACATAAACTTTTAAAAAAAGCAAATCCACTAGATAAGTGTTTACAAAAATCAAAAGATAATGAAGAACACAATACTTAACTTTTTACCTTTGAAAGAAAGTCAAATATCTCTCCCATAAAGTCACTCGCCGATCCATGCAATGCTAGAGCATCTCCTTACAAATTCTCTAAAAATTTCCTCTCCAATCTCTCCAAAAGGGTACAAAACTACATTTCTACTCCTATTCTAAAAACCCTAAACTTTTTCCACACTTTTCTTAACATTTTGCTCACAAAAAGTTGATTCTTTTAAAGTGTAGGGATGAAGTTTGAAGAGTTGCCACCAGAGTCCTTTCAAAAAACGTCCAAATACGTTGAATTTTGGCCCATAACCGCCAAAAGTCGGTCCATAGTCATCCCGGGCGCCGTCGGCGGACTCGAGGGCGTCGTTAGCGAGCTTTTTTTTTTGTCATTTTTTGGCCTTCTCTTGTAAATCTCGTCGGCGGCGCCGTTTTGGGCGCCATCGGCATGCAGATTGCTCAGCTCCATCATTTCGCTCTGTTTGGCTTTGTTTTAGCTTTATTTCAGCCCATTTCAGTTATGTTGTGTTCCTAACCGATAGCCCTATAAAATAAACATGAAAACAACCTTCCTTTAAAGTGTAATCACATTCAAAAATATACAAAAAGTGTAAAAGAGATTAAGAATTGAAAGACTTATTGAAAGGTGACAGGACAAAATTTCATTTCTTGCTCATTTTTGCTCTAAATTGCACAGTTTTTGCATCTTTTTGCTCCAATGACCATAATTCATCATACCTGCAACAAAACATAAAAGATACCTTTTTTTAAAGTGCAATATCATATAAAATAGTGTAAAATATGTATAAAAATCTCAACATATTTTTCTTTGGTCAAAATCTCCCAAACTTAACTATTACTTGTCCTCAAGTAATTTTAGTACTACATAAAAGTTATGATCTATTGTAGTAAAGTTTTAATTCAGAAATACTATAAGTTTGATTTAAGTAAATATCATAGTGAGATTTTCAGAAAAAAATTCAAGTAATTAAATTAACTCTGTAGGTACAAGATTATCTAGTCATCAAGTTTAAGAGTTCTAGTTTTCTATTCATTTCAAGAATGAATATATGTTGTAATATCAAGTCACTTAGAATATTCAAATGATAGGAACTTCATGAGAACACTATTAGTAAAAGATGTTAATCCATAAATATAAGTTCAGGAATGTATTTAGGTTTTCCCTTTAGGTAGGTTCAGTGAAGCCAATTTTTGATTAGGCATCTCCTTAAGCTTCTCCTCACTTTTATATATGTATATATTTTTCTTTCTTTTCTTTTCTTTTTTTTTGGATTTCTTTCAATCATATATATTTTTCTTTTTCAGGGATTGTTGTCAATCCTTTCTTTTTTCTTTTTTTTTTAAGTGAGGATTACTATATCTGGATAACCTTTAATGATTTCGAACATCACCTTTCTTTCCCTAAATTTGAAACTCAAAGCATTCCTTTAACTTATAAATATTTCATAGCTTTTACATCATTGCACCCCAATATTTTCTTCTCAAATGAATTTCCAAGATTCTTAATACTCTAAAATATAGTTTCCTTTACTTTAAATATTTAAATATAGTCTTATTCTCTTATACTAAATATCTTAATCTACAAAATCAATTTTCATTGGACAAATATTCCCTTAAATCTACCATAATATTTAAATATCTACAAAATATAGTTATCTAAATTAAATTCACTACATAAAATTATATTAATGATTTTTGAAAATATTTAAATTGAGAACATCTAATAGTTAATCTTTTTCTTCCCTCCCCCAAACTTAAATTTTTCAATATGGAATGATACAGGTGGAAAGAAAAATTCAAAATATAAATCATACCTAAGTATTTTAGGTATTTTCATCATTCTAAAATTTTTGCAGTCCTCAAAATTTCTACTTCACCTGGTCTATAACATTAGGAGCTTTCTATACATATCAATCATTAGAGAATTTGTTGGGTAATGAAATTTTGAAATAAGTACAAAACTACTAGCTAAAATTTTTAAATATTTTACAATTTAATTCCATAAAATGTAGCAGAAAGAAAAAGTAAAAATTAAATCTACTTACTACTATAATATTCTATCAAATTCATATACATGCATAATCAAGATAGAATGACATCATAAGAAAGTAAATCTAGCCTAAAACATGCATTCAATAATATTAAATTAAAAGAAAGTATATTCACTGTAAAATTTCATTTTTCTTCTTACCCCCAAACCTGATTTTTACCATGTGTAACATTCAGTGCAAAAAATATAAGTAGGAAGAAAAACAGTTCAGAAATTTTATCTACCACAAATTTCTACCAAAAACATCTACAATTATTTAGTAGGATAGAAAAAATGTAGTAGAAAGTAAATCTAAACTAAACATGCCAAAATGAAATTAACTAAACAAACTTCTAACTAGAATAGCATGAATCAACATTGGAATATAAAAAAGGTCTTCAAGCCTTACAAATTGTAACACAAACATAAACACAAACACACAAATAAGATAAATGAGGTCAATTCTTCCTCCATCTCATCACTTCTCATTATCTTACTTCGAATTACTACACAAATATATTGGGTGCTTATAAATGATTTTATAGATTCTAATCCCAAAGATAAGATTATCCCCGATATATTGGTTCTCGAGCACCAACACCAGACATCACCATATCCCAATAATTAAGCACCTCTAGCAGTAATAAGTACAGTGTAAAATCATCTATAAGTTACTCATCAAATAGGTTTGCGACTCCTATCAAATGAAAACAAAGTCCAAGAATGGAGTAACAAAATTGATATGGAACTATCGCTGTAAAAATTCATAATGTCTTTTGTAAAACTCATGTCCGGGTGAGACCCGAACTGTAGTGGACTCGTCAATCCAACTACTACAAGAGAACATACAAGTCTAACCATAATAAGAATTTAAGGTATCATCACCCTCATGACACAAAAAAAGTAAATCAAACCACTTACAATCCAAACATCAAGCAAACTGATCAATCCACACTAAAGCAACCACAATACAACACTAACAATCATGACTCTTAAGCATACTAAATCAAACCACACAGATAACTATGGGTTGCCTCCCATAAAGTGCTTGGTTTAACGTCGCTAGCCCGAGAAATGATTCCACCTGGATCAAAATTCCAATTAAGTAATCCTTGATCAGTCGTCCAATCTTTTCCAGATCCACGGATTATTATAAAATCCTCAAATTTAAATTTTTCTTTCAGCTCTTCCTTTTCATATTGATTCATATCCTTGCTCCTCATATTTGTTTATAGATCCAATATTCTTCTAGTAATTTTCTCGATTTGCACATTAATATCATCCTTGAAATTTATAAGAAATAGATCTTTAGATGATACTTCATGATTTCTCAAATTTTGGATCAGATTCTCTCTCGATAATTCAGATTCTAGATCAATATTTTCTATGTTACTCTTCTGTTTCAAATTATCTTCCAATTCTTCAAAAATTACTTCCATTGATCTTTCAATTTCCTTGTCCTTATCTCTGAACTCAAAGCTCTTTTGAAACAAATCCTTGAATTCTCTTCTAAACATCAGTTCAATAATTTTAAATTGCTCATAATTCATTTCCTTAGGATTTATCTCAGAGTCACTAGGTAAAATCTCTTGGGGGTAACTGTTAATTGCATTAATAATCTACCCCAGCATCAGAATCTCATTCATTTTGTTCGTATACCATGGAATATGTCATTCAGTAACTTTGAATAAATCTTTCATAGGAGATCTTTTACTGATTTCATCATTCAATTCAGGTTCATCTTATGATTGAGTCGAATATGAAGATATAAAAACTGGTGGTGTATATGAATTCACCAAATAGGTAGGCTTTAAAATTGTATGAGGTAAATTCATTTTAAGGTTATGAGATTTTTCAAGAGATGGAATTAAAAGTTTACTATTTTTGAAACGTCCATCATTTCACACCTCCCGTGAACATACATACAGTCTTCTTTAAACAACATTTTAGACTCATCATGAAAGTCCATTTTTATCTCATCTATTAACTTATTTTCAAAACTCTTTTGGAAATGGTTTTTACTTAGATAATCAATTTCATCCATCCAAAAACAATCATCATCATTTCTCTCAGCTGGATATTTCATAGCCTTTAAACATCAAAAGTGGTTTCATGGTCATTAATATTCACAGTTAACTTTCCTTTTTGCACATCTATCATAGCTTGTCTAGTAATAAGAAAAGGTCTCCCGAAAATAATGGGATATTTTTTATCTTCCTCCATATCTAATACAATAAATTCCATAGGAAAGATAAATTTATTCACTTTAANAATTTCATCCATCCAAAAACAATCATCATCATTTCTCTCAGCTGGATATTTCATAGCCTTTAAAACATCAAAAGTGGTTTCATGGTCATTAATATTCATAGTTAACTTTCCTTTTTGCACATCTATCATAGCTTGTCCAGTAATAAGAAAAGGTCTCCCCAAAATAATGGGATATTCTTTATCTTCCTCCATATCTAATACAATAAATTCCATAGGAAAGATAAATTTATTCACTTTAACAAGCACATCTTCTATAATTTCTTTTGGATAAATAATAGATCGATCAGCTAACAGAAGGGTTAAAATAGTGGGAGAAATATCGGTTAAACCTAACCTTCTAAATATAGATAGAGGCATCACATTAATGCTAGATCCTAAATCACATAAAGCTTTTCCACATAATCTTTTTCCAATTACACAAGGAATTGTAAAGCTACAATGATCTTTAAGTTTCTGAGGAAAATTTTTCTGAAGTATAGCGCGACACTCCTCACTTAGTGCAACTGTCTTTAATCCCCAAATTTACTTTTCTTGTTTAATATCTCCTTCATAAATTTTCCATAACTTGACATTTGTTTCAAAGCTTTAGCGAAAGGAATATTTATCGTTAACTTCTTAAGTATGTCCATGAACTTTGAAAATTTTTTATCCAACTCATGATGTCTAAGTCTTTGAGGAAATGGAGGTAGTGGTCTTTTTAAATTGATTTTATTTGGAGATATTAATTTTTTCAGATCCTTATAAACATGTTCGCGTCTTTTAGTTTCCTTTGTTTCTCTCACAACATTTTTCTCTTTTCTAACAACATCATCTATCTCTCTTCCACTTTTTAATTGGACAGCTTCTACTTGTTCATTAGTGTTCTCTCTAGGAAGTGTTCCTTGGGGTCTATTGCTAAGTGAATTAGCAATTTGTCCCAGTTGATTCTCTACTTGTTCATAAATCATTTTGACTTTGTAACTGGTTTCCCATTTGCAATACCTCTTCTTCCATAGACATCTTATTCTTAAATTGTTGATCATTGCTAGAGTCTGGTGGATATGAAGGTCTATAGTTTGTGTTCCTCTAATTATTCCAACGCCCATTATTATTTGCATGATTATTTTCCCATTATTCGTTTCCACCCCAAGTAGTATGACACCAGTTAAAATTAGAATGATTCTTCCAACCTGGGTTGTAAAAATTAGAATACGAGTTGTTTATGGTATTTAAAGTTCTCATATGATAAGTTAGAATCAATCATATGCCCTAATGAACTTTCCTTACTTACTGGAGTACATTGAGTTTGGTTCATTCCAAATTGGTCCAACTTCTTTGAAATTATAGCAACTTGAGATGCAAGAATTGAAATCTCATCTATATCATAAGCACTGGCTATGTTTTTAGGATTTACCCTTGTAGAGAGCCATTGAAATTCATTTGTAGCCATTTCTTCAATTAATGCATATGCTTCATCAAATGATTTTGACATTAATGATCCACTAGCAACAACATCAATTATAAACCTAAGGGATTCTACTAACCCATTATAAAAAGTTTGAATGATTAACCAATCAGGCAGAGCATAATGTGGACACTTTCTTAGGAGTTCCTTAAATCTTTCCCAGGTTTCATATATTGATTCCCCATCATACTGATAAAAAGAGATAATATCTTTTCTAAGTTTAGTAGTCCTTGAAGGTAGAAAATATTTAGTTAGGAATTTCTGAGTTAACTCATCGCAATTTTTAATAGAGCGATGTGCTAATGAGTATAACCACATTTTAGCCTTATCCCTTAGTGAGAAAGGAAAAAGCTTTAGTCTGACAGCATCATCTGTCATACCGTTATAACAAAATATAACACAAAGTTCTATAAAGATTTGATAATGTCGAAATAAGGATCCTCCAAAGAGAGTTCTCCAAACTGATTGTTCTGCACCAGTTGGATAATCTCAGGATTTATTTCAAACGAGTCAGCTTCTACTACAGGGTTTGTATACTTGAGTGAATTTCATCAGTCGTAGGATTTATATAATCCCTCAATGAAGTATGATGATTTTCCAAGTTATTATTTTGAAAGTTTTCCATTTCCATTTCTAGTTTTTTGAGTCCTCTTTGTATTTTTATTTTTTTCTTTTTTTCAAACTCGGGATCATAAGGCACAAGTCCTACAGATCCTTTGTTTCGCATACGCAACACAACAAACAATACATTAACAATTAAACAAATAATAGAGGAAATATATTCAACACAACAAAACATTTTCACGAACACTTTATTTTTCATAAAAATAATTTATTTCTTTTTTTCACAACACTTTTTCATATAAAAACACTTTTCACACAAAAATAGTTTTTTTACGAAACTATAGTTTTCCAAGTCTAAGCCTAATTACTTCAACTAAAATTCTCGTAAAGTTCTTACCGACGCTTTTCGACAATCGCGCTAAAAACTTAATTGCGACTGTTTTATATGCTTAAAAATACAAGAATTTGACACCACTACTAGAAGATTTCAATCCCCGGCAACGGCGCCAAAAACTTGATGCAACTATTAATATGCAAGAATTTATGAACCCATATTTATATATTTATAATGATTTTGTAAAGTCACAATTTCAAAGGCAAGTATACGTATCGCTTCAAGTAATACAGGGCTCTAGTGGAGTCCTATTTATCGATCCCACAGGGAAGTGAGGTAAGAGGTCTTTAGTCAAATTCTAATATACTACTATTAGTTCTTAGTTTGGAAATCCAATTTAAGAGGTTTTACTAACAAATAGTCCTAAATGTAAGTCTTAAGTTTAACACAAGTAATAACTACTCCTAAATGCAAATATTAATTCTAAAGATAACCCTTTTTGGATGAATTGGTTTGGAGAATTTTGAGATATTAAAAACTACTATTCTTATGCAATGAATTGGATGCCGTAAAGGAATGAGATGCATTAAATATTGTATGTGTCAAATAGGAGCAATCCTATTCTTTACCCTTTGGTTCAGACATAAAGAACATTGACTAATCCTATGCTTGTTTATTGAATCCGTGGATAGGCTGGCAGGATACCGGCTCTCACTTTAGAGCTCCCACGTTCCTCTCGCATGAGGGCTAACATCTCCGCTTCAGTACTCAAACAAGAGGACCAAATTGGGGATTTATAGTCTGTCCACCCTAAAATCTCCAATTCTACGCCCATCAAAGTATATTTCCCTATTTATTTGCATTCAACTCCCATGAACTGAACCATCCATGGAATCTGAATGTGGTTCTACTTTGTTGAGAATTACATAGCCCTCTCGGGTTTTAATGCATTATAACAAATTTTAACACTACAACAGGCCTTTATTGTAATGTAAATAAAGTGCAAGTCAAAACCATCACATTGATAATTAAATATACTTCTAACATGCATCACAAAATCCTAAACATGAATTCTACTCATTAAAAAAGAAAAGTAAAATGAAAACAATAAATGCATCACAAAATCCTAAACATGAATTCTACTCATTACAAAAGAAAAGTAAAATGAAAAAATGACATAATCTTCTCATACCATTATTTTTAAAGAAGAAGAGAGAGTAAGCGAAGCCCATCACAAAGCATGAAGAAAACACAACGGAAACTTTATTTAACCAAAGCAAATCCACTAGATAAGCGTTTACAAAAATCAAAAGATAATGAAGAACACAATACTTAGCTTTTTCCATTTAAAAGAAAGACAAGTATCTCTCCCACAAAGTCTCCCGCCGATCCATGCAATGCTAGAACATCTCCTTACAATTTCGCTCAAATTCTCCTCTCCAATCTCTCCAAAAGGGTAGAAATCTATATTTCTACTCCTACTCTAAAAACCCTACAATTTCTCCACACTTTTCCTAACATTCCTCTCACAAAAAACCCTCTTTTTTTAACCTAAATTGATTCTTTTAAAGTGTAGGGATGAAGTTTGAAGAGTTGCCACCAGAGTCCTTTCAAAAAGCATCCAAATATATTGAATTTCGGCTCATAACCGCCAAAAGTCGGTCCATAGTCAGCGGGACGAGGGCGCCGTCAGTGAGGTTTTCTGTCATTTTTTGGCCTTCTCGGGTAAATATCGCCATCGGTGCCGTTTTGGGGGCCATCGGCGAGCAGACTGCGCAGCTCCACCGTTTGACTCCGTTTGGCTCCGTTTTAGCTCTGTTTCGCCCCATTTCAGTTGCGTTGTTTTCCTAACAAATAGCCCTATAAAATAAACATGAAAAAAATATTCCTTTAAAGTGTAATCTCATTCAAAAATATGCAAGAAGTGTAAAAGAGATTAAGCATCAAAAGACTTATCGAAAGGTGACATGGCAAAATTTCATTTCTTGCTCGTTTTTGCTCCAAAATGCACCGTTTTTTCATCTTTTTGCTCCAATGACCATAATTCATCATACCTGCAACAAAAAAATCAAAAATACCCTTCTTTAAAGTGTAATATCATAAAAAATAGTGTAAAATAGGTATGAAAATCTCAACATATTTTCCTTTGGTCATTACTTGTCCTCAAGTGACACTTTTATTACATAAAAGCATATGACTTAGGATAGAGATTAACTTATAACTTCTATAATTTAGTTTAAGAAATAAAATAGCAAAATTTAATAAAAAACCATTAATAACTTAGATTCAAACTCTAAGTTTAGGAATATTTAGTAATTAAATTTAAGATTTCTAAATCTTTATTCATTTCATGAAAAATTGTAATTTGTCATATTAAGGACATTTTGAACATTCAAATGAAAAAGAACTTCATGAAAACTTTACTAGGAATACTACTAATACTCCAATATAAGTTCCAAAAATGTAATAAAGCTCATTCCTTAAGTTGATTTAAGTGAAGCCAATTTTTGATTAGACATCTCATCAAGCTTCTCCTCACTTATTTTTCTTTTCTTTTTCTTTCTTCTCTCTTTTTTTTTTCTTTTAGGATATTTTCAATCCTTTATTTTCTTTTTCTTTTTCAAGTGAGGATTACTATATCTGGATAGCCTTTAATAATTTGAAACTTCAACATCCTATTCTTAAAGTTAAAACTCTATACCTTCTTCACTTTATAAATTCTTATTAGTTTATGATTTTTCATAAAGTCTCATTCTTTTCTTTTTACATGAAACTCTAAAATTTTTAACACTTCAAAAATACAATTTCCTTTACTTTAAATAGAAAAACATAGTCTGGTCCTATCATACAAAATATCTTTAACTTTAGAATTAATCTTCATTATTAAAGACTCTTTACCTAAATTTACCACAATATTTATAAACATAATTATAGTCATTTAAAGTTAAATCTTAATATCTCAGGCCATGTAAAATTAATTTTAAGAAAATATAGTTACTTAAGGACAAATAAAATTTAGTTTACTCCTTTTCAAAATAAAATTTTCTTTCCCCCAAACCTAAGTTTTTAATTGATTTTAAAAATATTTTTAGTATAAAATTTAGTAGGTGAAAAAAATAGTAAATTCATGAAAATAAAATAACCTGATCTGTAGAGGGTTTCTGATTATGAAATTGGGTTTTGGTATACTGCATGTACTAACTGTAAAACTACATACAGGCTTTAAAGGATTAAATAAAATATAATACATTCTAGAGCACTTGTTGAGAATTAAAAATATAAATACAAAAACTGAAAAAAAAACTAAACTGAAAATACAAAAATTGCAGAAAAAGTGAAAGTCTACACTTACTATTATAGATTCAGTTCACAACACAACATAAAAGTTTTTACTACAATAGTTTTCAAATGAAAATAGATCACAATACAAACAACAACAACAATCAAACATCAAAAACAAACTAAACTAGACTCTTAAAATATCAATCCTTATCTTCTTCCTCTTCATCATTTGATTCTTCTTCTTCTTCTTCATCACCATGAATGGGAGTATAGGGAGTGAAACTGGGGCAAGCAGGAAAGTCCACATTAGGTTCACCCCTAAGATGTCTTACAATGGCATTCTCAAACTCAATATCATGCTGAACTTTCCTCTGTTGATATTCATCATTATATGCATTCCTTGCTCCTATCTCTCCCAACTTAGTTTGAATATTAACTATATCCATTTGTTGAATCATGAGTTGATTCATAATAACTTCAAACAATGTAGATCAAGAAGTAGATGCCCATGTAGCAGATGTGGATGACCTATCTCTTCTTCCACTTCTAGACTCAACAAATGATTCTACTCTCTTGAATCATAAGTTTCCCAATCGGATTTTGTGACTGCAATCTCCCTTCATTTCTAAGGGATTCTACTCCTGATTGTTCACATAGAGTGAAAATCAAGGTAGGGTATCCCAATCCTCCAGCTGTAGAGCTACCAACTATACTCTGAGCATGCTGAACTATAAGTGCACCAACATCTATTGCCTTCATGTTCTGAATGCAATAGTTTAGCACAACTCTATCTTTCGTAACACCACCAAAATGATTTGTTGCCAATAGTCTGACAGAAATGAAGTGGTGTCATATTTTTTACTGAATAGTTAACATGGAAGCAAGGAATTTAACTATCTTGTTATTCTTAATCTTTTATTCCCCTCTTCCATCAGGGAAAAATGTAATCACTTCCTCCAATGATAAATTACTCATCATAAATGCAGCGTATTCATAAAAAAATACACCCCTCAAATCATAAAAAAGTATCGATCTGATCAGCAATAAATTCAACTTGCTTACTCCTCTCCATGATGTGATTATCGGGAGTGAATCTCAGATTTGCATAAGACTCCCGAACCATCAGGACAATTGCTACTACAGTGAAGTAGCAGAATCTTTCCCAATTCCTGAAAAGAATCAATCTCTCAACCTTGCCACCCGGGTTTGCAAATGCCCATTCTTAGATCATTATTTTTGTCTCTATCTAAGTATTATAACTATGTTTGGCTTTGAAACTAACAAATTTTTGTGCATCAAAGTCCTCGGACGGCCTTCCTCTCTTAACTCGAGGAGCCATTTGAAAATTTTATGAAAATCCAAATATAGTCCAAATAAATCACTAAATCAAAATCTAACTCCTCAAGCAAGATTATTTGGTAAGAAACTTTTCACCATGAGTTTTATTCAAAATTTTTCATAAAAAATCCCAAATTTTGGATCTCCCAAATCCATGGTGAAAATAAAAAATTTCTAAGTTAAAGTGAGCTCTTACCAAGAGAAGGTGATATCTATAGTTTTAAGCCTTTGAATCCTTCTCTTTCTCCCACAATGTGATGCCCTAGACCAAGGTCTTGAGGTATAAGATGACTCAAGTAGCAAAAAATGGAGTTTTTCTGTGCGATTTCATAGTTTTTTAGGTAATATAATGTGTTTGGACCTTTGGTGCATCATGCGCCAGAGCTCAAATTTTCCAAATTTCAGTTTCTATGGAAATCTGCTCCATACCACTTTATGTGAACATTTATTTAACTCAAATAAACCTTTATAAGCATATATAAAAATCACACTAACATATAACTTTCACAAACGACACAAAACTCACATTTATATAGAGAATCCGTGCTATTACAAACTAATATTTTTCAAGCACAAACATCAAATTCAGTGTTCTAAAGCAAACCAACATCCTAAAACTGAAATCTAAACATCAAAACTCAAAACATAAACATAGATAGTGTTCATTAGAAAGGAAATGTAATCCAACTCAACAAACTAAAACAAATAGTACTACACAAAACATTCTATGCATAAATTAAGATCAAATATCATCTTTACTATCATCCTCTTGGATATCTCCCATTGATTTGTGGTGCACATACAGATTGTAGAAGGGTTGAAATGAAAATTCATCAGTTGAACTTTCCTCCTCAATCCAAGCATGCTTCTTGAACGTACGTATCAATCCATTTTCAATACACCCTGTATGTTCAAAATGTTCCTTCAGTCTCTAATCCAGATGATCAAACATTTAAGTAATATTCCCAATCACGTGCATGAGATTCTGCACCTCTTTCTCTATCTTTTTGATCCTCTTAGAAAGTGTACTCAAGTTGTAGTAAGGTTGAATAAGTGATAAATTCCGAGACCCTTGATCCATTAGTACATTCATATCATTTTCATCTCCCTTTCCAATACAATTGTAGTAGACTTCTGGATCCATCGCTTCCAAGGAAGTAACACTTTTCACGACTTTCATAAGGTACTTACGATTGACTACAAAGTAGAAAAATAGTGGATGGATGTCTCAGTCCAGTTGCAAATCCATTCAAAATCAAACCCAAAACTAATTTCACAATAATAGCTCTTTTTGATTTGAATACAATAGTTCAGAATGACACTCTCCTTAGTGACCTTACTAATTTTCATGGTATCCAGTAATTTCAATGAAATAAATAAGTGTCAAGCTTTTAAAACTAGATTTAAAAAAGGTGAAGGAAAACTTATATTTCCATCATCTCTGGCCTCCCAATTGGCATAATCATCTGTAAGGTAGCGGTAGAGTTCATTCATATTCTCTCTTGTAGGGGTAAAGTTTGCATAATGACATATAGACATATTTTCAATCATAAACATCTCGTTTATTCTTGAAGGAGTGAATTGCACAAACCTACCTCGCACGTAAATCATTCCTTAGTTGATCCCATGAAGATTTGCATAAAATTCTTTTATTACGGGAACAACAACAGCGACAGTAGTGTAGCAAATCACTTCCTAATGCCTCTGCACAATAGTCTCTTCTACTCAAATATTTGACGTGTTGAATCCTTGATTCACAAATTCCTTTTTTTGAAAAGCATCTTCTTCACTAGAACTCAATCATGTAATTTCTGTACGAACTTTCTCTGGTTGAAAATTCCAAATCTGGTGGAGTTTCTAGAGTGGGAAGCCATAGGATTTGAAGTGAGGACTCTTACCTCTTCCCCCCCCCCCCCCCCC
>JXCR01033297.1:0-10607 GCA_002079205.1 Phalaenopsis hybrid cultivar | reverse complement strand
GATAGGATCCGTAAGTTGCATTTGGTGAGTTAAAGCAAAGATTTGCTTGGGCTTAAGGTGGCCGGTTTTGGCTCTTGTAACCTTATAGTATACAGGAACGGCGGCGGGTTGGGATGAGGAGGGGACCAAGGGTTGAGAAGGGGTGGGGGAAGTAGCATTGCACTGTAATGGGAGAATTTGAGATAGCGACAGAGACGTGAGGAGGACTGCTAGAAGGGGTAGATTGAGAATGATGAGGTAGAGGGCGGAGTAGAGAAGACCTAGGAACCAAGAGAAGTGGAGGTAACTCAGCCATAGGAGAGAAGACATTTGTAAATTGTTGAGACAATTGCTCAAAAAGATATACACTTTCGTTAAAGATCACATGTCGTGAGATGTACACTTTGTTAGATTGAATATCAAGATATTTATAGCCTTTTTGAGAGGAAGTGTACCCAATAAACGCACATGTCTTAGATAACGGAGATTGTTTATTCTTGGCATCACGTTTGAGCCAAGGAAAGCATTGGCACCCAAAGATTTTTAAATGAGTGTAGGTAGGGCGGTTATTATAGAGTATTTCATAAGGAGATGTGAAATGAAAATTTATGTGGGAAACCAATCAACAAGATAGCATGCTATAAGAAGAGTATCGGCCCAAAGGGTGGTGTTTAAGGAGGATTTAGTTAGAAGAGTTCGAGCAGTTTTGATTAGGCATCGATGCTTCCTTTCAGAAACACCTATTTGTTCAGGAGTGTAGGAACAAGTATAGTGATGTTGAATACCAGAGTTTTGAAGAAAAGTAATGAATTGAGTATTGCAGTACTGGTCACCACAGTCAGTGCACCTGCCTGTAGCAGAGAAATAGTCGGATGACTCAATTGTGCCTCGTCAAGATTGCTGGTGGCTGCACACTGAAATTCTACGAAGAGGCAGAGAAATTAGCACGAAAATCCAAGAAGCTTTAATGCCTTTCAAGTATGACGCGTGCCGTCGAAGATGAATCGCGGGTGGGTGCCTTGATTCAGGCTAACTGCAATGCGGCAGTGGAGCAGATGGAGAGGTTGAAGAGGAAGATAGCAGCAGAGGAGAAGAATAGAGGGCTAGAAGAAGAACCGGAGAGGAAGATGAAGTTTTGGGAGGAGAAACACAGAACTCACTATGGAGAAGGAATGCGGTGAGGCAAATAATGCTCTTATACCTTGATAGAATAACCAATCAGATTTTATTAATCAAATTTGTATCAAATACATGGACATACAGGACTATATATAGACAAGAGATAAGCAAGATAACAAGAAATGATTAAAAGAATAATTAACCCTGATCTAATCAGTCTAACAGCCTGAATTGAGGGTTATAAGTATCACAAATGGTATTCCAAAATCAATGGAATAAATCATAAATTAATATTTGCTAGTGTTATGTTACATTTAGGAAAGATTTCCTCTTCTTAGCAAGCATTTTAATTGAGAGATTTTTTTTTTAAAGTGTTTTGCTTTTAGTAAGATTTTACTTTGATGCAGCTTATTTACAAATGGAATAATTCAGATTGGTAAGATTAGCCTGTCAAGGTGTCAGGTTTTAACCTATTCTGACCTAAAAATCCTATTCAAGATTGGTTTCTATTGCATATCCGAACCAAGAACAAATAGGATTTATTTATTTTAGTTCAACAAGAAACTATATTTTATTCAGTACAATATTTGGGGGTCGAAATCCCTGTGTCTATTAATATTATATGGTTAACACATGGTAGGAGGTAGTGTAAGTTTCAGATCCAAGGGATATGCAGTCACATGAGAAATGGTCATGTGAAATTAGAATTTAAGGGTACCTCTTCCTATGAAAGGTTTTAGAGCAAACCTAAAATAAGGACACACTCAATGGGTTGATGGTGTTATAAGTTCAAAATAGGACTAATCGAATGAGTTATCTAAAAGGATATTGACGATACTTCGAAACAACTTGTGGCTTTAGATAAATCATAGAAGCCCATTAAACTGCAACTCATTAAGTCACATAAAGAACATGTGCACAAATTTGTGTTTTGTTCCAAATAAGATCTCCTAAATCTATATAACCTGTGGGACTCATCACTTGTTAAAAGTGTCGTCTAATTGTTCAGGAAGTAATGCCACAAAAATTAAGTATATTAGAAAGTACATGGGTGAAGACACTCACAATTCCACAGACTAAGAGAAAAATGCCATACTAGGTTCATTATCACATACGGATGTCTTACGAGAAACATAAAAATTGGGCTCATGACTATAATAATGAGAGAGATTTGCCCATATTAGACTCATATGCTCATTCTAGACTCTTGGCCATTTGAGGCAAATTATGTAAAGATTATTATGCCATTTTATGGCAAAAATGCTTTCCACGGGTCTTCCATAATTTGCCTTGAATGGTTAAGATGCTCAGTGACTATTATAATATCCTTCCTAGGTTAGAAATGTCACTAAATTTAACGCCACCAGGTTTGTAGGATTCGTGGAAACTTACATAAATGACTAAACCTTATAGCTAATATGTCTATAGAAGATATGGCTATAATGATTTTATTTAATTGTCATAAATGACTAATATATTATGGTTGTAATGATTCAGGGCAACACCATTTGTATGTGTTTGAGAGCACTCGAAAAAAAAAAAATTGTACATAGTGCCCCGGAGTTGTATCTGCACTGCTACTTTATCAACGCTGCAATGCTGCACTTGAGGAAAATTTGTGTTGAAACCCTAGAACTTGGTGGCACAACGCTTTATTAGAGCATCACAGTGCTACCATAGCAGTGTGTCAACGCTAGTTCATAGAATTTAGTTTTAAGTTCTTCTTTTTACGATTTTTGTTGTTGGATTTCATATTCTCATGCAAAATGTGAAGTCGAGTGTTCTATTGTGTTCCAATTGTGAAGAGGCTTGACTGTGGTATAATTTATATTATTCTTTCATTTTTGCTTCATTGTGGATTTCTTGGTGTGGTATGATTCCGTGATTTTTTTCTCATTTTTTGGATTTTGCACATTAAAAGTGATGTTTTTTTGTGTTTTCTTGTATTGTGTGCTTCTGTTTAAAGTTTTGCTTTGGATGTCTGGAATTAATTTCATAGTTTACATCTCCCACCAATAATGTGAATTTTAATTATATGCAAATTTCATACAGATAGGATATGATGTGAAGTAGCAAGGCTCTTGCTATTAAGCTAGATATTTATGTTGTGATGATAAGCCAAATATTTAGTCTCTGTATATGGTAAATGGCTTTATACAACGTGTAGTTATTCTGTTGAGCAGGGTTTTGAAAACCAAATCGGATCGATTGGTTCTACCGTGAACCTGTGAATTGGTGCTAGTTCTAATAAACTGTTTGGTTCATATTAACCTAGCGTATTACTCGGCAAAATAAAAACGAAATCGGCGAGCAAAATCCTATTTGATCCTAGTTCCACAGAAGTTTGCAGATCACACTTCTTCCGGCCTTCCCAAATCTTGCCACAGGTTCGCCGCTCACCCATCGGTGTCTCATTAGCTGTTTGGTCGGCTTCTCATCGGTTGTTTCTCATCAGTAGGCACTTCACCAGAATCTCATTCTTTCATTTTTTCTTGTTTTTTGTTTTTTAATTTGTTCGGTTAGCTCTCAAAATGTTGGGAAAGGTTATTAATAATGCTGATGGTGACAAGCTCTTAACACTACTATATTAGTTTTGTTTCCTCCAGATGCTTGCACTTGTGATGCACACATTATTTTTTATTATTTTCGGAATTCAATCATATACTTCACTTTTGTAAGTAAAATAAAATTGTGTGAAAATATTTGTGTAAGGCACATTGATATCCAAACATTTTGCTGACATATCGAAACAACATGGAATGGGGAAGTTAAAAACTGAACTGAAGGCAGACCCACCTTTTACAGCCAACCTTCTGGACCCTAATGACCAGGCTAGACGCACCTACTCCACCCTATGGGAGCCATGGACCAATGGTCCCTTGATTTAAGGGATCTTATCCTTTTTTAGGCCTAAAACAAAATATACTTGCCATCATGCCATGTCATTAGGAGTTAATCATAATTAAACCTCCCACTAGCTCACCTGACTGCCTGACCATCTCCCTTGCTCTGGCCAGCCACCCTAGTCGCCGTAAAACCCCAAAACCGACAGCCCCCTTGCCTCCATCCAAACCCAAACTCATCCATCTCTTCTTTACCCACTGATGCTTGTGAATTCCTAGCACAATTGCTATTTGCTAAATATATAGTTTCCAGTTGGCTAACGTGATTGCATTACAATGATTTGGCCAACTGCAAGGCGGATCTACTAACCCTCAGATTATTAGGAGGATGAAATCTAAGATAAGTATCATATCATTGGGTGATGTGAGCGGTGCAGGATTTGGATTTTCTAAGTATAGTGAGATCCTCAATATTTGTAGAGATGCTATAGTTTCTATGAACATCGGTAGAGTCAAATTAATTTCAAGTAGCAATGTAAGGTTTGAGTTGTTTAAGCGCACATATTTTCTTATGTTTCATAATATTTTTTTTATACTACATATGTTACAATATTATTATATCATTTAAGTTATATTTATTTTTTTATATTTATCATGTCATGCATCTTGACCTCTAGTTTAACATTTGAACCTTAAACTACTGCCTTTGCTGGTTCAACGTCTGGTTGACCTCTAATTTAACATTTGACCTCTAGTTTATCATTTTATATTTTGTCTCTAATTGTAAAGCCACTCATCCACCTAATCATTCTCATCTCGACAACACTAAACTTAGTATTATGTTTCTCTTTTAAAGGCCAACATTCAACGCCATAGAGCATTGTAGGTTTCGCCACCGTCTTATAAAATTTTCCTTTCAGTCTAAGCGGTACTTTTCTATCACACCAAAGGCCCGAAGCATTCCTCTTCTTCAACCAACCAACTTGAATTCTACCATTAACATCCCCATCTATATCACCATCGCTTTGAACAACAGACCCAAGATATCTAAATCGTTCACACCTTTTAATAATTTGATCACCCAAAGTTTAACTTCTGTCACTAGAGCTACTACTACTAAAATTACATTCTTTGTATTCAATTTTAGTTCTACTCAAATGAAGATCTTTACACTCCAATGTAGACCTCCATAATTCAAGTTTTTCTTGGGTTTTTTCTCTCAACATCCACAAGAAGGATAACATCGACAAAAAACATACACCGAGGTACATCCTCCTGTAAATGTCAAGTAAAACCATCCATAACTAAATAAAAAAGATATGGGCTTAAAGCCGATTCCTGATGTAATCCAACAGAAATAGGAAAATATTTGGTCAATCCTTCTTCGATTCGAACACAAGTAACAGCTCCAGTATAATTTAATGACTTGAATATAAGTCATATCAACACCTTTTTTTCTCAAGAACTCTCCAAAGGATACTACTTTTAATTTAATTATTTTGGTTTCTTTAATTTAATTATTTTGTTAATAATAATTATTAATTAATTAATTTGTTCTCAAAATAATTATAATTAGATAAATAAAAATGTAACTATCTGATATTTAATAAATAAAAATTAACATATTCAATTTAATTTGTTTAATGAAATTTTGTTAATTAGTAATTAGTTTACTAAATACTTAATCATGATTAAATGTAAACTTAATTATTTACTTAATGAAATAAATATTGATCTTCATTTATAAATTAAATAATTTATTACATATAAAAAATAATGTAATAACAAAAATAAAATTTTATTCCTAAAATACATTTTTGAAGTTAACAGTTGATGTAGCTTTAACGATGACATTCAACCTAAGGATCAATTTGAATCAATTTTCAAAAAGTCTGTGACTAATATGGAGCACTTCAAAATTTCGAGACTAAATTGGTCGCTTGTTAAAAGTCGGGGGACTATTTTGATCTTTTGCTCGATAACTAAATCATCCGCAGAAAATTCACCAAAAAATAGAATTTTACATAACAAAAAAAAAAAAAAACCATTCCAAGAAATAAAGGNAAAAAAAAAAAAAACCATTCCAAGAAATAAAGGCTCATTTCTCCTTGCAATTTTTGGTTGAAGGGTGGCAGAAGACTTAAGATGGTGATAATATGGTTGTCTTTGATGACATCTAACTGCTCTTGGCTGCAAAGATGCCAACGATCCAAGTTCTCCCTTACTGAAGGAAATGGCTGAAATGGCCTCTAGGGGTTACAGAGGTGGCAACCCAATACAATTTCTTCCTTGTGCCAACACTAGATTCCTTTTGGACCTTATGATTTTGCTTGGATTTGCCAAATTAAATGAATTTGTTCATGGAATACAATCTGGAGGAAAGTTTGAATTATGAGACTTGATGCCTCCATTTTCCAAAACCATTAGAAGGAACAAAACCTAGTAATATTTGCTCGAATTTGTATCATATTAATAGGAAACAAAGTGAAGAATCTCATGATGTCAAGTTTAAGGGCTCACCATCCTAAAAAAAAAAACTAATAGTTATATCTTTATTTAGTTTTGTTGCCACTATGAATATACAAGTTGAACAAAATCTTGACATCTACACTTCTAAAGTTATTGAAGTGGGCCTAAGAGGACAACTTCTTTGAACATGAGATAGTCTTTCATATTCATTTAGGGATGAAAAACAATAAGTACTAAATTTTCATTAGGATTGTTGAAAAGCTCGTTATTCATGAACAGCTCATGTTCGAGTAATTGAAGTGCTCTTGTTTGAATTGTTCGTTAAGTAAATGAGCAGAATCTAAAGAAATTTGCTTAACTCAATTTATGAACAAGTTAAACACGAGCAATCATTTGTTCAATCGTTAGTTTTAGCTCGAAATAAATAAAAAAAAGATATATAGACTATTTATATAATAATATAGTTCATATGTTAGTGGGGTCATGTGGTTACACGCATTCTATTGCACAGAATTGGTACATGTTCGAATCCAACACCCCACTCTTAATTTTTTTTCTAATTAATTTAAATGAGCCAATTTTGAGCTGAAAACGAACAAGAATATATAAATCGAGCCGAACAAAATCACATTGTTCACGAAAAATTTCAAACACTCGCCAATTTCAAACTTGAGCCGAACGTTAGCTCGCTGCTCATTTACAATCCTAATCATAATATCAGTAGTTATCATTAGCCCCTTTTTCACTGTAAAGTTTTCTCCCTCCTTTTGTTTTTCTTAAACCTTAGCTAGTTATTTTGCTCCCTTAATGGTTATATATATATCAATGAGAAAAGCTAAAACAAATGAGGAAATATGCCAAAAAAATGTGTTAATGAATTAGATGAGATTTGACATCCTAATTCCTGGAGTAATTTGGATGCTTATGTGTCAAGCTTTGCATTTTTATTTTTTTGTTTACAAATTTACTATATATGACTAGAGTTTCTCCTTCATCAATCACCTCACTTATATTGAACTCCATACCTTCGATTAATACAGTTCGAGCCACACCAACTGCCAAAGCTTTATGCAAAGTTGCCCTTAATTTTTAGTCAATTTCATTCTCTTTTTGCCTCCTGATTTGTTCCATTACAATGATGCATCAGCCGCAGACAAATAGCAAATATGCAAAACTGTAGCCCACATCATGAAGCACTCATTTTCTATGGAATAACAGAGAAGCAAATGGGACATGAAATGAGTAAAGACAACCTAAGTAGCATTGCTCATTTTCAACAATAGGTAGAGGCCAACTACTTGTAAAATATATTTAAATATAAATTTTAATATTTAAATTATTAAAAAAAATAAAAAAAAATATTTTACCTTTTATAACAAGTAATTTTTTTTATTATTTATTGCGTGCTATTCATTTTATTTCATTTTATAATAACACTACCTTTAATATATATCATTCTCTCTTTCATGATAAAGTCTTCAACCTGTAAAAATAAGCTTGAGCTTGAGTTCAAACTTTAATTAATCAAGGTCAAACTTAAGCTGAGTAGCGGCTCGAGTCTCTTTTTTACCCCTCTAATTTCATCTAATTATGAACACTTTTTTTTTAAATTTTTAAATAAATTTCTATAATATTTGATAAGATTGTTAGGATAAATTTTTTTTTCATTTTTTTATTTTTGTTTTTTATTTTGTTTTTAAAAATAAAATAATATGTTTTTGAAAATACTCAAAATAATGTTTAGGTGTTTTAAGTGTTTTCAAAAATAATAATCTCTTAATCAAATATATCAAATTTATTTCATTTCAAATCAAAATATAAATATAATAATAATAATAATAATAATACTTAATTGGCACCAGATTTTCACCGTAATTTGGGGCTATCTATTTAAATTCAGAGCAAAAACATCAATAAATTGCCAACTTTCAGGAATATTTTCTTAGAAATAAAGCATTACTAAATCAACTTTTCTTACGAGAAAATATGAGTCTTCCACACATGCGGATGACCAACCGTCGAGCACTAGCTCGGCATGGCCATCTTAGCATGTATGTTGAGGTGTCGTCTGGCTGTTGGTCGTAGGCACGTGCGATCGTCGGATGCAATATTTTCTTTCTGCTCACAATTGTCTGACAAGAAAAATTACATCAAAATCTAGCGTGCTATAAATGATTTGAATTTAATCGAAAACGATTCTATTTATATTTATTTATTTATTTTTATAGAACTCTAGAAAATTTTATTTGTGTATTTATATTAAAATCTTATTCAATTTTATTTGTTAGTACTCTTTACAGATTGAACTTGCAAATATAAAAATAAATCATGGTATAAATAATTACATAATATTAAACGAATTTCTTATCTGGTTCTTAATGATAAATTTGTAAGATAGAAAACTAGCATATGGAAGGTAAAAATATTACATCATGAATCCGAACGAATGTAGACTTACGTGCGGAGTCCAATAAAATGACGTCACATAGAGGTGACAGAAAAATTAAAAAAAAAATGTTTTAGCGCAGGGGAATATTCTCTACTTGTTATTTCACATTATTCAAGTGTTATTGTGGTGGTATTCATGTGTTATTGTGTTCTGGGAATATTCCCGGTATTATAATAACACAATAACGCATCAATATCACCGCAATAACACCTGAATAACGAGGAATAACACAAAAGGAATATTCTCCTGTGTTACCGGGTCGGGTCACAAGAAAGTGTGTGCGTTTTCTTGAAGCCACGGATTTGCATATTAGTGGATTCTGAACGTAGCTCTACTTTAGGAGTCCTGATGTAATATTTTTTCGAAAAGGAAAAAAAAAAGTGGGCAGGCAATTCTTCAATCTTATTTATTTATATGATAAGATATGATAAGCATCTAAAATTTTATTCAAACCTACTCAATAATCTAAATAATTTAGTATAAGGATAAATACAGAACAGTCCACTGGGGCAGTTACAAACCTACTCAATTATCCAAATGTAACGTATTTACATATCTAACACCTAAATTTTAGTTTTGCATTTATACCACCTAAAATTTTCACACCACATCAAAATATCATTACTTTATTTTTAAAAAGTGAAGTACCCTTTTTCATATATAAATACGGTGTCATATACGTAAAAAGTTAACATTTAGGTATTATATTTATATATATGCACATAAACACATAAGATTTGAGTGTTGTGTATGTAAATCTTCTTAAATACAATAATTCACTTATAGTCTATCAAATTTTGCTCATTGTGAGTAATATATCGCCGCGAACTCATGGGTTCGAATCATATATATTATCAATCGGGTTCATGTTTTTCGTGCAAGACCGATCGCTTTCGTTAAAAGAAAAAATTGATATAAATTATATCAAAATTGAATTACGAAAAATTTAAAAATATATATATATATATAAGAAAAAATGATAGAAACTTATTTTAATTTAAAAATAAAACGGAAATTTGCATGCCTACCACCCAATTCTTAAGCATTTTTGTATATCACGTCTAAACATTCGTACTTTCAGTCAAGGCATCCTTAATTATGTATGAAAAGCTGGATTGAAGCATTAAATACTGGATGAATGCTGATTCTGATGTGTTAGAAAAGAATTTAAGTGTTTTGGCCGTAAAAGTGAAGGTTTTGTTGTGACATACGTAAATACGTAAGAATTGGCTGCCACCAATGTAAATTCCCTAAAATAGAATTACATTTTCTTATATTTTTAATCAAAAATCATTTTCTTTAAATTTTTTATATTTATCCTTTTCAACAACTAAGTATTTTTGGCGCAGTTGTAGCAGTTTGAACAAGCAGCAGGAAAGATGTTCATGCTTGTTCAAAAACTATGATGACTATTATAATTTTTTTTTTTTTTATAAAAAATCAAACAATAACTTTCTAACAGCAACTGCAAGTAGTGAAATCTGGCTGAAAAATGAAGCTTTCAACTACAGTATTTTGAGAATATAATTTTTCAAACAGAAAAAAATGCGTATAATTAGGGCTGTCAAAAAAGCTCGTTGTTCGCGAACAGTTCGTGTTCGGTTCGTCAATGAGTTCGTGTTCGATTCGTTCGATAAGTAAACGAGACTAACGCGAATAAATTTTTTTCGTTCGGTTAGTTAAACGAACAAACACGAACAGTGATGCGTTCGTTCGTGTTCGAATCGTTATTGTTTGAAATATAAAAT
>JXCR01033294.1:87766-106261 GCA_002079205.1 Phalaenopsis hybrid cultivar | reverse complement strand
TATAAAACTTCTTATCCTCCTAGCTTTACCAATAAATAACAAATTAAGGAGAAGAAATTGTCTATAGAAGAAGTGGTGTTACATATGGGGAATCAATTTCAAAGTCAAAGTGTTGCAATAAGAAATATTGATAATCAACTGGGACAAATTGCTAACTCACTCAGTAATAGGCCCCAAGGGACACTTCATAATAACGCTGAAGTTAATTCTAATGATAAAATCAAAGAAGAAGTTAAGGCAGTCAATTTGAGAAGTGGTAGAGAGTTGGAGACTAAAGTGCAAAAAGAGATTAAAGTTGAGAGGAAATCTGAAGAAATTGAAAAACATGAAAATAATATTGCTAAAGATATAGAAAAACCTACCTCTCCAACTAAGATCAATGTAGAAAAACCACCACTGCCATTTCCTTAGATACTTAGACACAGAAGCTTGATCAACAATTTCTAAGTTTTTGGAGATATTTAAAAAGCTAACAATTAACATTTCTTTTGTTGAAGTGCTGGAGTAAATGCCTAGTAATGTCAAGTTTATGAAAGAAATTTTAAATAAGAAGAGAAAGTTTGGAGATCACGAAACCGTTGCACTAAATGAAGAATGCGGTGCAATAATTTAGAAAAAGCTTCCTAAAAAACTCAAAGATCCTGACAGCTTTACTATTCCATGTACAATAGAAGAAAGATTCTGTGGAAAAGTTTTATGTGATTTAGGAACTAGCATTAACCTCATGTCATTATTGATATTCAGAAGGTTAGGCATAGAAGAGATTTCACCCACTACTATAACTGTGTAGTTATTTGATCATCAATTACTTATCCTAAAGGGGTTATAGAAGATGTACTAGTGAAGGTTGATAAACTTAACTTTCTTGTGGATTTAATTTTCTTAAATATGGAGGAAAAAAAATAAATACCAATCATTTTAAGGAGACCTTTCCTTACCACTGGAGGAGCTATGATAGATGTACAAAAAGTNTATAATGTAAATCCACAAAACATAATTTTATGGTTGTTTATCTCGCCGTCTCTTAAATCCAATTTTTCCAGCACCGTAACGTAAATCTTGGATTTACTAAATCTTATCATGAGGTGGATTTAAAAGATTTACAGTGNTATAATGTAAATCCACAAAACATAATTTTATGGTTGTTTATCTCGCCGTCTCTTAAATCCAATTTTTCCAGCCTCGTAACGTAAATCTTGGATTTACTAAATCTTATCATGAGGTGGATTTAAAAGATTTACAGTACACCAACGCTGCCACATTTCTTCCCCCAACCTTGTCTCTCAATTCTAGCTCGTCACATAGAAGAAGCTCGAAGGAAATCGACTCGTGTCATCACTTGCAACATGGGAGAAATTTGAAGGTATTCGATTGCATCGTCTCTTTGCCATCCCAATGATGCTCAGTCTTCATCATATTAATTTCTATAAAATGAATAAATTANCATCACTTGCAACATGGGAGAAATTTGAAGGTATTCGATTGCATCGTCTCTTTGCCATCCCAATGATGCTCAATCTTCATCATATTAATTTCTATAAAATGAATAAATTCAAAGAAAATAGTTAGTAACTACCCTTAGATGGTGCCATGCAAGATTTGATTTTGTCCAATCAATTATGAGCACACATAAGTTACAAGGCTCACGTCCTCTTGTTTAGGGATTGGAATTCAACGGTGGATCTAGGATTTTGGCAATGGAAACAACTGGCGAAGATTTTGTTAGGGTTCTAAGTGAAGCTCATGGATGAATCCTGCAAGAATTTTCTAGGGATTTTGGTTAGTGTTAGGTTAAACCTGAAAGAAGCTATTTATAGATGAGGCTAGTGATACCCCCTAATCAAGTGCTCTAACACTCTTGGTATCACGAAACTATATTGGCCGCATCAGTAACATCGGGGTTCTGAGTGTGGAATATTGATCCCATATAGAATTAGGGAACTGGACTTAAGAGTTCTAGCCTACTAGGATTAGTTCTTAGCATTGAAAGTAGATTAGGTTAAAGCTCTACAAACTAATACTACAATATTGCAATCAATTTTAGATGTTAAACCCTATAGAAATCCTACTTTGCTTAATTAGATTGGTGATTATGAAGATAAATAGTTACCCTCCCTTGCAATGAGATAAGTAGTGTGTAGGAACAAAATACTAAGAATTAAAATCATTGCTAGTGACAAATGGGAGTAATTATCTTCTTTATTCTCTCACGAGTGCATAAAGAAGTTTGGTTAAACAAATTTTAATTCCTTAAAACCCAATTTGAACCCATCAAAGATTATTTCCTTATCTATTCGCATTGCCCAATGGACTAAATTTGCTTCACCCAATAGTTCAATGTGTATACTCTAATCGTTCCTCTATGGCTCTCCCGTGTCATTATGGATCACAACATGTTTTAACTAATTATTTGGAAAGAATGAGAAGTAACCTAAGCATGAAAGAATACTCATCACATTAAAGATTTAAAACCAATTTTAAAAGCATCCTATAATCCTACACCACCTAAAACCAAGGGAACCAATTATTTTCTTTTTTTTTCTTTTAACAATAGGATGTATAGTGCAATCCTTAGTTTTACTTTGACGAATATTATTATATCTAAATAGACTTTAATAGTTTTGAATTCCACTGTCAGCCCCCTAAAATAAAACCAATCACACTTTCACTTTTTCTTTTAAATTTCTCAAAGGAAACGTGTAATACTTGAAACTTATGATTTTACTAGAGACTAAATTCTCATGAAGTATATATCTTGGATACCTGGTTAAACAAGGAAATAATTCTTTGTAAAAGTAAAAAGTGAAACCAATTTTTTACAAGTTAAACTATAAGTTCACTCCACACTAGTCTAAACTCATTTACATAGAATTTAAAATAAAAATACTATGTTTTTCCTTACTCAATTGCAATAATTTCAATTTGACTGCACATACCTCAAATTATTTTTTCAAATGATAACAAATTTGAAAAACAAGGAACAGAGGACAAATAGGTTTAAGCTTTTAAGAGATTTTTCTCCCCACACCCCTCCACCCCCAACTTGTTTTTTAACATGTATAGCAATATAAAACATGAATATAAGCAAGAAGTAAATACAACTGAATTACTTTCTACCTCATGATTCTGTCATAAAAAATAAACATCTATAAATAAAAAAGACAACGAGGCAACAATAAGTGAATCTCAGTTCAATAAGTTTAACATAATATCTGCATTAAAATAACTACAATATTTCAACAGATCAGTTCAACATGTAGTCCAGCGCAATAATAAACTAATCAAAATACTCCATCAATAACACAGCAACAAAAGAAGATGTCCAGTACAACAGAAAAATATAAAGAAAATACATCATCATAGTAGCATGGAAAATAAAGAAACTTTAGTACATTCACATCAAAATAAAAATCTATTCCTCATCCCCATCATCATCATCATCACCACCACCACCATCATCAATCTCTTCCTCTAATCCTCCTCCATCAGTTTGCTCTGCTCTTATATCTTGTAAGGAGGACACATTGGGAACTCTATTGAGTTGTATCTCCCTATACATTGATTATTTCTATACGCCTTCATAGTGTTAGATTTCTGCTGCTTTATTTCACGCTAGTGCGCATGAAAATAGGCTTCATGATCATATTGACATTTATTATGTCAATCAATATGCGTCAAATGTTTTGCGATGCCAAAAACTTGGGTTTCAGTAATGACGATATCATCTTGTATGATCTTCAAGCATTTTGACATTGGGGCCATGCAAATAGAGGTCGAGATTGAGAATAGGAAGTAGATAGAATTTTTACTATATAAGCTTACATTAGCCTTGATAATGAGCTTCAATGGATGAAGCAACTCCCCCCATTCCTTAAATCTAACACTAAAATGTTGACAATAGGAAAAATTAGTAGAGGGGTGTCCTAACTTTAGAGTAGATCCTCCCTTCATAACATTGAAAATTTTGTGATGAAAAAGAGAGCCAATGTCTACGGTTTTCATTGTATGAATATAGTAATTGAGAGCAGCTCTCACGCGTCACCTCATTAAGATTGGTGGAAGAGAGAATCTTGGCAGAAATGAAATAATTCTAAGCCTAAGAAGGTGCATTAAGTTTAGATGAAGAAAAGTTGACCTATTGGCCATTCCTCACCTTCTAAGTTCCTACCCCATTAGTAAAGAACCTGATAATCTCATCAAGCTCAATATCAGTAGGGTCAAATCTAGAGTAGAAACTTCTTGGAATATCTCCAAAAAAAATGCATTAATGCGTGATGGGGAGATTTTCACTTGCTTCTCTCTAAAAAAAACTAAATCATTAGAGGCTCCAGGGAGGTTAGCATAGAACCCCCTAACCATAGAAATCACTGCTATAACTGTAGTGTAGCAAAGAGCCGCTCAATGAAGAGCCACAATCATACTTTCTACAACACCTCTCGGGCTAATGAAAGCCATTTCTGGAATTAGCTTTTTTTATACTAAGAATTCGTTATAACGCTCCTGAGCTTTGGAGCTAATGATTTTTTTCTATTAAAAATACTGTGCCTTTGCTTCCCTTGGTGTTGGGTGACATAAGTAAGATAGATTATGCAAATTTCAATGAGATGAGATTAAGAGTTTGATGTAGATGCACACAATATGCAAATTATGACCTTAATCAAACTCTCCACAGGAAATTCCTCTCTTCTTCATGAATTTCCCAAAAACTCAAAATTCATGAATGAAATAAGGAATACAAGCACAAGAAGTAAAAATTTACCTTAGTAAGGTGATTTTCACACTCCAAAGCCTCTAGGATGAGCAAAACTGCAAGGGGAATGAAAGCCCTAAGAGTCACCCCTAAATCGCTAAAGAAGAGCCAGGAAGAAGCTCATGCAAAAATGACATAAACCCGGGTAGTTTTATCGATTCTGCCAAACAGGAAGGAGTGGCACCTAGGTGTCGTGATGGTGGTGCCAAGAAGCTTGCGTGCAACACCTTTGTGCAGGTATATTGATGCTTAGGTGCTAGTACTGCTCTTGAAACTTTGGTGTTAGGATTACTTAGGCCCATGTGCTTGATTCAAATTCGGTCATGGTCATTTAAATTAAATATTTTGATCCTCTCCAAGTACTTCATCACACCGCTAAACACATAGACACTAATGATAAATTGGAATCACTCATCCTCCTCACCACATCTCCCTTATCCACTTCCTCATCTTCAACGAAATCTCTTTTCATTAAACTACGAGATGTTTATAGATATTTTGTAGTCAATCCCTTGGGCAAGATTGTTCCTGATCAATTTGCTTATGTTTTTCCCAAACCTCAGGTGTTTTCTTTTTCTTTAAGGTATCCTCCACTAACAAATTAAATGAATGAATCATCCACATTCTTCTCTAATGGTTGGTTTATTGAACCACTAAGATGGAAGAGTAAGGTAAAAAATAGGAAGTAAATAATTGAGATGTACCTTTTCTATGTCCAAACTCAACATGTCTTCGATATATCATTAATTGTGATTGACAACTAAGATATAGAGGATATGCTTGATCCTACCGCTCCTAGAGAACATACACAAGTTTAATTACAATGAGAAGACTAAGGAATTGCCTCTCTGAAATTACATTGAGATCAAAGCAATCCACTCTCAAACCTTAACATCAAAAAACATATATAAACAATGCACACAACAACAAATAACAACACAAAATACTAAAAACTACAACAAACTTGGGTTTCCTCTCAAGAAACACTTGGTTTAATGTCATCAGCCCGACAATTTGAATATTTACTCAGGTTGACCCAACATTATGACCTCATTAACTATAGGTATTTCACCAACAAAGTGGGCTTTAACTCTTTGTCCGTTCACTTTGAATACCCTACCACTAAGAATCTTTAATATCTATAGCACATTAAGGATAAACTTTAACTATAGTAAATGGTCATGCCCACCTGAACTTAAGTTTTCTAGAAAATAATTTCAATCATATATTTTATAGTAAAACCTTCTGTCTAGGCTCAAAATCATTCCTAAGAATCTTTCGATCATGCCATTTTTTATTTTATCCTCATAAATTCTTGCATTTTCTTAATTATCTTTTCTAATTTCCTTGAGTTCATTTAACTCNTTGACCCAACATTATGACCTCATTAACTATAGGTATTTCACCAACAAAGTGGGCTTTAACTCTTTGTCCGTTAACTTTGAATACCCTACCACTAAGAATCTTTAATATCTATAGCACAATAAGGATAAACTTTAACTATAGTAAATGGTCATGCCCACTTGAACTTAAGTTTTCTAGAAAATAATTTCAATCATATATTTTATAGTAAAACCTTCTGCCTAGGCTCAAAATTATTCCTAAAAATCTTTCGATCATGCCATTTTTATTTTATCCTCATAAATTCTTGCATTTTCTTAATTATCTTTTCTAATTTCTTTGAGTTCATTTAATTGTAATAATCTTTTAACACCAGCTTCCTTCATATTATAATTGAATTCCTTGAAAGCCCCAATAAGCTTTTTGTTCTAATTCCACTAGTAAGTGACAAGCTTTGCCAAATATGAGCCTACATGGAGACATTCCTATATGATTTTTGCAAGCAGTCTTATAAGCCCATAATTCTTCATCTAATCTCGTAGACTAATCCATCCTACTAGAATTGACAATTTNTCTAAAGCATATACTATGACCAACAACTCCTCAATAGTAGTGTAATTAATTTTAGCTTCATTAAGGGTTTTATTGGCATAGTATATATCCTTAAACATTTTATCATGTATTTTTCCTAAAACTACCCTAAAAGCTAAGTCACTAGCATCACACATTAGCCTAAATGGTTTACCTCAATTAGATGAAACAATAATAGGAGTAGTGACTAATTTCTCTTTAAGAATACTGTAGGCATTTAAGCATTCATTGTTAAAATTAAATAGGACATCCTTTTTTAAGAGATGACATAGAGGTTGGCAATTTTAGAGAAAACTTTATATATCGTCTATAGAATCTAGCATCTCCCAAAAAACTTCTAACTCCTCACACAATAGTAGAAGGAGCTAGTTTTTTAATCACTTGAATTTTGTTGGGTATACTTCCATGCCTTTTGTAAATATTTTATGTCCTAATACGATTCCTCCCAAAAGCCTAAATTGTCACTTCTTCGAATTGAGAACCAATTTGTTATTTTATAGTGTTTTAACACTTTCGCTAAATTGTATAAATAATAGACAAACGATGTTCCAAACACTGAAAAATCATCCATAAACACTCAATTCATTTCTCAATCAGGTCACAATAAATAGACATCATACACCTTTGAAAAGTAATAGATGTGTTACACAACCCAAAAGACATTCTTCGAAAAGCAAAAGTACCATAAGGACTTGTAAAAGTTATCTATTCTTGATCTAAAAGAGCTATATGAATTTGGTGATACCTAGAATATTCATCTTGAAAGGAAAAATATGATGACCACCTAGCCTATTTAATATGTGATCCAGAAAGGGTAAGAGAAAGTGATCTTTCCTAGTGGCAAAATTTAATTTTCTATAGTTTATACATATCTGCCACCCAATGACGGGTCTTTTTGAAATTAGTTTGTCCTATTCATTTATAGATATTGCCACTCCCCTTTTCTTAGGAACAAAGTGAATAGGGCTTACCCAAAAACTATTTTATATAGTATAGATAATACCTGCATTGAGCCATTTCAATATTTCTTTTTTTAAAAATTCTTTCATAATTGAATTTAATCTTTTTTTGTGGATCTGTCTGACTTCTATGATCATCTTCCATCAGGATCTTATGCATATAAATAAAGGGACTAGTACCATTTATATCTGTTATGGTCCATCCGTAAGCTTTCTTATAATTCTTTATAATATTCATTAATTTATCCTTTTACAAAGAGATAATTGTGAGGATATGATAATTGGTAATGTAGATGACTTCCCTAAGTAAGCATACTTTAAGTATGTGGGAAGCACCATCATCTTAAGTTCAGGGGGTTTCTCAATAGAAGAAATAAGAGGTTTACTAGTTTTTGTCATATCTACAATCTCAAACCTCTCCTAAAAAAAATTGAGTCTTCGGTAATTAATAAGTCTGATTCATCCTGGAATTCTGTGTCATTCTCATCATCCAAATCTGGCTCTACTAATTTATCTTCATAAATTTCTTGGAAATTACTACTACACAAATAATCAATTAAGTCCATCCAAACACACACATCATCATTTCCTTTAGAAGAATATTTCATAGATTTCAAGACATAAAATGTAACTTCTGAATCCATCAGTCTCATAGTTAATTCTTCTTTTTGGACATATATCATCACTCGACTAGTGGCTAAGAAAGTTTTACTTAAAATGAATGAAATTTCTTTATCTTCCTTCATATCCATTACAATAAAATTGACTGAGAAGATGAATTTATACATCATGACTAAAACAACTTCTATACCTCTTTTGGATAAGTAATTGAAGGATCAACTAGTTGAAGGGTTACAATAGTAGGAGACACTTCACTTGATCCTAACCTTCTGAACATAGATAATGCCATAAGGTTAATACTTACTACTTAAAGCTTTTCAATAAAATATTTCTCCTATTACACAAGGAATAATAAAACTCCCTAGAACATTAACTTTCTGAGGAAGTTTCTTCTGAATAATAGCGTTGCACTTTCACTGAGTGCAACTGTCTCATATTCTCCAAACCTTTTCTTCTTGTTAAGAACATCTTTCATGAACTTTACATAACTGGAAATTTGCTATAGAATTTAAAAAAAAANTGAATAATAGCGTTGCACTTTCACTGAGTGCAACTGTCTCATATTCTCCAAACCTTTTCTTCTTGTTAAGAATATCTTTCATGAACTTTACATAACTGGAAATTTGCTATAGAATTTTTAAAAAAGGAATATTAATAGTTAGCTTCTTAAATACTTTTTGAAATTTTGAAAATTGCTGATACAACCTCTGTTGTTTGGTCTTTAAGGAAATGGAGATGGTGGTTTTTCTAAGTTAATCTTAGTTGAAGAGACTATTTTTCTAAGTTTTTATAGATTTTCTCCAAAATTTTTTTAGTTTATACAGCCTCTTTTTCAACATCTATCTCTTTTTGAAATACATCCTTCAACTCTCTTCCATTAATTGGACAGCTTTTATAAGCTTACTATTCTTCTCTTTAGGATTAATCTCAGTGTTACTAGGAAGAGTTCCTTAAGTTCAATTTCTAAGGGAGTTAGCAATCAGTTCCAACTGGTTCTTCATGTTTTTTATTGTCATACTTTGACTTTGTAGTTGATTCCCCATCTACAAAACAACCCCCTCCTAAGGCAACTTATTCTCTTTAGATTGTGGGTTAGAGTTAAATCTCGAAGGATAAGAAGTTCTATAGTTGATATTGCGTTGATTATTCCATATTCCTAAAGTATTTGCCTGGTTATTTCCCCATTTTTAGTTTCCCCCACCAGAATTGCTATTCTAATTAAAGTTAGGATGGTACTTCCAACCTGGGTTATATAAATTAGAATAAGGCTTGTTAAGTCTGTTGTTAATTGCATTTAAGGTCTCAAATTATGAAGTATTAGCATCAACCATTTGTATAAATGATTTTTTTATTACTGGAATTACTTGATATTGGCTCATTCCAAATTGATCTAGCTTTCTTGATGTTACTACTACCTGAGAAGTTAGAATTGACAACACATCTGTGTCATGCAAAATTAGCTAACGTTTTAGGGTTTGCTCTTTCAGAGGGTCAATTAAAATTGTTAGTGGTCATCTCCTCAATCAAATAATAAGCCTCTNTCTCTTCCATTAATTGGACAGCTTTTATAAGCTTACTATTCTTCTCTTTAGGATTAATCTCAGTGTTACTAGAAAGAGTTCCTTAGGTTCAATTTCTAAGGGAGTTAGCAAACAGTTCCAACTGGTTCTTCATGTTCCTTATTGTCACACTTTGACTTTGTCGTTGATTCCCCATCTAACAAATAACCCCCTCCTAAGGCAACTTATTCTCTTTAGATTGTGGGTTAGAGTTAAATCTCGAAGGATAAGAAGTTCTATAGTTGGTATTGCGTTGATTATTCCATATTCCTGAAGTATTTGCCTGGTTATTTCCCCATTTTTAGTTTCCCCCACCAGAATTGCTATTCTAGTTAAAGTTAGGATGATACTTCCAACTTGGGTTATATAAATTAGAATAAGGCTTGTTAAGTCTATTGTTAATTGCATTTAAGGTCTCAAATTATGAAGTATTAGCATCAACCATTTGTCTAAATGATTTTTTTCTCAATTACTTGAATTACTTGAGATTGGCTCATTCCAAATTGATCTAGCATTCTTGATGTTACTACTACCTGAGAAGTTAGAATTGATAGCACATCTGTATCATGCAAAATTAGCTAACGTTTTAGGGTTTGCTCTTTCAGAGGGTCATTAAAAATTGTTAGTGGTCATCTCCTCAATCAAATAATAAGCCTCATCAAATGGCTTGAACATGAGTGAACCACTCATGGAAATAAGAATAATAGATCCAAGGGATCCTACTAAACCATTATAAAAGGTTGAATAATTAAACAATCAGGCAGAACATGATGTGGACACTTTCTTAGAATTTCCTTAAATCTGTCACATGTCTCATAAATTGACTCACCTTATAACTGGCAAAATGATATAATATTGTTCCCAAGGTTAGTAGTTTTTAAGGGTGAGAAATACTTAGCTAGGAATTTTTGGGCTAAGTCACCCCAAGTCCAAATTGATCCATGTGCTAATGAGTTCAACCACATTTTATCCTTATCCCTGAAGGAAAAGGGAAAAATTCTATGTCTAACAATGTCATTTGACATTCCATTATAATGAAACGTAGTGCAAAGTTTTAGAAAACTTGCTAAGTGTAAATTTGGATCCTCATATTTGGTTCCCCTAAATTGGTTATTCTATACCATTTGGATAATAGAAGGCTTTAATTCAAATGTGTTAGCTTTTATGGTAGGAGTTTGAATACTTAAGTGAATTTCATCTGTCATAGGAATAACATAATCCCTCAATGGTCTATGTGCATTATGACGATCACTAGTATTTGGTTTTCTAAATTATTTTGTCGAATGTTCACCATTTATTTTATAAGTTTGTGAAGTTTTTTCTATTTTCTAGTTTTCTCAATAGTTCTTTCTAGTTTTAAATCGTAGGGTTCAAGTTTTACAGGTCCTGCACTACGCATTCATAACTAAAGACTTAACTAGTAAGTTTAGCACAAACACACAAAAATAACTTTAAAAAATTTCTTTTTTTCAAATAAACAAACACTTACACAATAAAACTATAATACAAATTTTGAAGTCTAATTCAAATTGATTCAAATAAAATTTTCCTAAGTTAACTACAATGTAACTCTCTAGTAATGGGGGCCAAAAGCTTGATACCCTTAATTGGGTGCTCTAGCACTCTTAAGTCTCATGCAGGTATACGTATTGTATCAGTAATATCGTGTTTTTTAGTATGAAATATCGATCACATAAGGAATTAGGGAAAGAATTTTAGATAAAAAGATTTTCACCTCTGTGGGATCGATGCTGAGGTTTAAAAGAAAATCTTATATTACTTGAAACAACACGTTACTTGCATAGTAACCCTAAGGCACAAACTATTCATCAAAATCTAAGTTTTATAACATAGCTATTGTACACACAAGTTGCTAAATATATTGGGTCAAGTTTTTGGTCATCTTTTGTAAATTAAATAACTACATAATTACTAGTCAGGTCAAGTTTTTTGTCTCATTGTCAAGGAAGGAAGGAAACAAACAGAACGTTTTGAATTAGAAACTTTATTTGAACTGTAAACTTATTTTAGGAGAATTATATTGAATGTTTTTATAAGTACTTTTTTATTACTTTAAATTATATAAAATTAAAATAAATTAAAAAAACACAAATAAATAAACAAATAGAAAAATTAAAAACTAATTTTTTTTATTTTTGAGTGTTTTTTTAATTTTATTTTTAACTTTCACTTTTGCATGCGTAGTTCAAGATCTGAAGGTTTAGTACCTTACAATTTTGAGTTATAATGAAACAAACAAAAATTAGAAAATGAAAAGATCTTCATAATTTCTAAGAAATGGTGAACACATCATATAATAACATTGATAATCAAATTGTTGCAAATGAACATCATGTACAAAGGCCTTTAAGGGACTATGCAAACCATACAACAGATGAAATTTATTTGATCATAAGAACCTGTGTAGCGGCTAACTCATTTGAACTAAAACTATNCATCATATAATAACATTGATAATCAAATTGTTGCAAATGAACATCATGTACAAAGGCCTTTAAGGGACTATGTAAACCATACAACATATGAAATTTATTTGATCATAAAAACCTGTATAGCGGCTAACTCATTTGAACAAACTATTATTATCCAAATAGTACAAAATAATTAGTTTGGGTAAACACCATATGAAGATTCAAACTTACACCTTGCTAGTTTTCTAGAACTGTGTGCAACATTTAAGTATGATGACGTATCAAACGACACTGTTAAACTTTAACTTTTTTCTTTTTCCCTAAGGGATAAAGCTAAGATGTTGTTAAATTCATTAGCACCTGGATCTATCAGAACTTAAGAAGATTGAGCAAAGANCACCTTGCTAGTTTTCTAGAACTGTGTGCAACATTTAAGTATGATGACGTATCAAACGACACTGTTAAACTTAGACTTTTTTCTTTTTCCCTAATGGATAAAGCTAAGATGTTATTAAATTCATTAGCACCTGGTGAGTCAATTCCTGGCTAAGTATTTTTTGCCTTAAAAAACTACTAAGCTTA
Source organism: Phalaenopsis hybrid cultivar (assembly GCA_002079205.1). Classification (NCBI taxonomy): domain Eukaryota; kingdom Viridiplantae; phylum Streptophyta; class Magnoliopsida; order Asparagales; family Orchidaceae; genus Phalaenopsis; species Phalaenopsis hybrid cultivar. Next base: position 93,426 of record JXCR01033294.1, on the reverse strand, counting down.
GAAATGATGTTAACTATTTTACTCAGTATGAAGGTGAGTCAATACATGACACTTGGGAATTATTTAAAAAAATTCTTAGGAAGTGTCCACATCATGCTTTTCTAGATTGGTTAATTATTTAAACATTTTAAAATGGGTTAGTAGGCCTTATATCTATTATTGGTGCTGCTGCTGGATGCTCATTAATGTTAAAACCATTTGATAAAGCTTATGAATTGATATAAAAGATGGCTGCTAACAAGTTTTAATGGCCTTCTGAAAGGGTAAATCCTAAGAAAGTATCCAATGTTCATAAAAATGATGTAATCTCAATTTTGGCATCTCAAGTTATTGCAATATTTAGGAAGTTAGATCAATTTATAATAAAATTTTCTCAAAAACTTCATGTGATTGAGAAAAATTCATTGGGATAATTGATTGCTTCTCAACCATCATTTGAGATTTTAAATGAAATTAACAATAGAACTAATAACCCATATTCTAGCTATTATAACCTAAGTTGAGAGAACCACCCTAAATTTAACAGGAATAATAATTCAGGCGGTGGAAATAAGCAATGAAGGAACCATTAAGAAAACTCCTTGGGAAACGGGAAAAATAAGGTAATACTGATNAGTATGAAGGTGAGTCAATACATGACACTTGGGAATTATTTAAAAAAATTCTTAGGAAGTGTCCACATCATGTTTTTCTAGATTGGTTAATTATTCAAACATTTTAAAATGGGTTAGTAGGCCTTATATCTATTATTGGTGCTGCTGTTGGACGCTCATTAATGTTAAAACCATTTGATAAAGCTTATGAATTAATATAAAAGATGGCTGCTAACAAGTTTTAATGGCCTTCTGAAAGGGTAAATCCTAAGAAAGTATCCAATGTTCATAAAAATGATGTAATCTCAATTTTGGCATCTCATGTTATTATAATATTTAGGAAGTTAGATCAATTTATAATGAAATTTTCTCAAAAACTTCATGTGATTAAGAAAAATTCATTGGAATAGTTGATTGCTTCTCAACATCATTTGAGATTTTAAATGCAATTAACAATAGAACTTATAACCCATATTCTAGCTATTATAACCTAAGTTGAGAGAACCACCCTAAATTTAACTGGAATAATAATTCAGGTGGTGGAAATAAGCAATGAAGGAACCATTAAGAAAACTCATTGGGAAACGGAAAAAATAGGGTAATACTGAATATAAAACTTCTTATCCTCCTAGCTTTACCAATAAATAACAAATTAAGGAGAAGAAATTGTCTATAGAAGAAGTGGTGTTACATATGGGGAATCAATTTCAAAGTCAAAGTGTTGCAATAAGAAATATTGATAATCAACTGGGACAAATTGCTAACTCACTCAGTAATAGGCCCCAAGGGACACTTCATAATAACGCTGAAGTTAATTCTAATGATAAAATCAAAGAAGAAGTTAAGGCAGTCAAGTTGAGAAGTAGTAGAGAGTTGGAGACTAAAGTGCAAAAAGAGATTAAAGTTGAGAGGAAAACTGAAGAAATTGAAAAACATGAAAAAAATATTCCTAAAGATATAGAAAAACCTACCTCTCCAACTAAGATCAATGTAGAAAGACCACCACTGCCATTTCCTCAGATACTTAGACACAGAAGCTTGATCAACAATTTTCTAAGTTTTTGGAGATATTTAGAAAGCTAACAATTAACATTTCTTTTGTTGAAGTGCTGGAGTAAATGCCTAGTAATGTCAAGTTTATGAAAGAAATTTTAAATAAGAAGAGAAAGTTTGGAGATCACGAAACCGTTGCACTAAATGAAGAATGCGGTGCAATAATTTAGAAAAAGCTTCCTCAAAAACTCAAAGATCCTGACAGCTTTACTATTCCATGTACAATAGGAGAAAGATTTTGTGGAAAAGTTTTATGTGATTTAGGAACTAGCATTAACCTCATGCCATTATTGATATTCAGAAGGTTAGGCATAGAAGAGATTTCACCCACTACTATAACTGTGTAGTTATTTGATCGATCAATTACTTATCCTAAACGGGTTGTAGAAGATGTACTAGTGAAGGTTGATAAATTTAACTTTCTTGTGGATTTAATTTTCTTAAATATGGAGAAAGAAAAATAAATACCAATCATTTTAAGAAGACCTTTCCTTACCACTGGAGGAGCTATGATAGATGTACAAAAAGGTGAGTTAACCATAAGAGCTAATGATCAGGAAGTTACTTTTAATGTATTAAAGTCAATGAAGTATCCAATAAAAGAAAATGATGATGAATGTTATAGAATGGTCAGTATTGATTATTTAATTGAAAACCAATTCTAAGAAAGCTATGATGTTAAAACAAAACAACAAGAACTAGAGGATGAGAATGAGACTAATTTTCAAGAAAAAATAAATTGAGGTAATCATTGAGGATTCAGATTATATTCAAGAAAGTTTTGAGATATTAAAGGTATTAGCCTTTTAATTTGTATGCATAGAATTTTAATAGAATATACTCATAAACCAAAGGCATATCCTTAGAGGAGATTGAATCATATGATGAAAGCTTTTGTTAAAAAGAAAATTTTAAAGTGGTTGGATGCTGGAATTATTTATCATATTTCTGATAATGCTTGGTTTAGTCCAATTCACTGTGTTTTCATATAAGGGGGAGTGACGATATTTTTAATTAAATAGAATGAATTAATTCCAACAAGACAAGTCTCTGAGTGGTGAATTTTTATTGATTATAGAAAATTAAATATCACCATAAGGAAAGATCACTTTTCTTTACCTTTTTTGATCAATTATTGGATAGGCTAGCTGAGCACTGATATTTTTCTTTTTTTGATGGATATTTTGGATTCCACCAAATAGCCATAGCTCCTGAGGATCAAGAGAACAAGTTCTTACAGGACTTTGTCTTTTAGAAGGATGTTTTTTGGTTTATATAATGCCCCTGCAACTTTTCGAAGGTCCAGAATGTCCATTTTCTGCAATCTACTTGAGAAAGGAATTGAAGTTTTCATGGTTGACTTCTTAGTTTTTGGAACCTCCTCTAATTTATTTTTTGAACATTTAACAAGAGTTATTAAATGTTTTAAAGAAACAACTTTAATTCTAAATAGGAAAAAATGTCAATTTAAGGTTGTAGAAGGAATCATTTTAGGGCATAAATTTTCTAAAATTGACATGGAAGGAGATCTAGTAAAATACAGGTTATAGTTGAATGTCCTCCTTCTACCATAGTGAGAGGAATTTGATTATTCTAGGACATGTTAGTTTTTATAGGCGTTATATTAAAGACTTTCCAAAAATTATCAAGCCTCTGTGTCATCTTTTGAAAAAAAAATGTAATATTTGATTTTANAAACAACTAACTAAATTTAACTTAATTTTTGTAAGATGAAAGCAATAAAAGTAAAATATTTTTTTCCTTATCATGAATCAGTAACAAGCATAGGAATTTTATTGTGAAATATTAAATTGTGTTGTGTCAAATAGAATCAATATTATTCTTTACCCTTACTAGATATGCTATAAAGAACATTGGCTAATTTAAAGTTTGAATAGTCCTGAAGATGGGCTAAGTAGGGAAGATACTAGCTTTTACTCTAGAGTTCCCTCTTCTCCCTCCACCTGGGGGCTAAAATATCTTATCAAGACCTAAAATAATAAACTAATTTGGGGGCTTTAGCCCGTCACTCTAAGTACTCTACCTCTACACCCTTCAAAGTTTGTTTCCCTATTTATTTGCACTCAACCACATGAATTACCTTCTGATCCATACAATCTCATGTGATTCATATCATTAGTTAACTGAGATAATATCATCCCAGATCTTACATTTTCTCATAACAGATATTAAAATTTTAATTGGCTAAATCAAGATATAAACGAAGTATAATGATTAAATCAGCACAACTTATTCTGGCATTAAAGATCAATACTTCTCACAACTTCCATCAAACCTTTAATTACATACCATTTTAAGAGAACGATAAAGAAAACAGCTCAAAATTTATGGAGAAAACACAATAACACTTAATTTTAAAAGTAAAAATCATGTAAACACACAAGAAGTCTAAATTAAAATGAAATTTAGTCACAAAGATAAAAATTTATCTCAAGTTACTCTCCACCAAACTCTTGAAGTTCCTTTGAATATCTTCATTTCTCTTACAATACTGTCTACTAGCACAATTACAACTCCTCCCTTTCTTCTCTCTATATGTATCTTAATTATTCTATGAGAGGGACAGTAGAAAGAAGTCTCAAAGAGAGCGGGGCGGCTGCCTCTTCTCTTCAATTCAAGTCCTTTTATAATTTTCCAAAAAGTGCTTTAGTGTCTCTTAAAAAATGTGACCACATTCAATGAACCTTCCAAGAGTTTCCTCCTTTCAATAGTCATTTGAATGTAGTTTCATGCCCATTAACCATGATCCAGGTTTTTGCCAAGATTTGATTCAAACAGCCCTTCAAAAATTCATCCAAATTCATTGAATCATCAATTAACTACCTCTGACACGTAAACAAGAGGTCCTTGGTGCTTAGGCATGACATTCTCTGGTCTCTTAGGACTTAAGTGTCAGTCCTAGGCACTTAGGCGTCTTATTTCTTCNTTTAGTCACAAAGATAAAAATTTATCTCAAGTTACTCTCCACCAAACTCTTGAAGTTCCTTTGAATATCTTCCTTTCTCTTACAATACTGTCTATTAGCACAATTATAACTCATTCCTTTCTTCTCTCTATATGTATCTTAATTATTCAATGAGAGGGACAGTAGAAAGAAGTCTCAAAGAGAGCAGGGCGGCTGCCTCTTCTCTTCAATTCAAGTCCTTCTTTTATAATTTTCCAAAAAGTGCTTTAGTGTCTCTTAAAAAATGTGAACACATTCAATGAACCTTCCAAGAGTTGCCTCCTTTCAATAGTCATTTAAATGTAGTTTCATGCCCATTAACCATGATCCAGGTTTTCGCCAAGATTTGATTCAAACAGCCCTTCAAAAATTCATCCAAATTCATTGAATCATCAATTAACTACCTCTGACACGTAAACAAGAGGTCCTCGGTGCTTAGGCATGACCTTATCTGGTCTCTTAGGACTTAAGTGTCAGTCCTAGGCACTTAGGCATCTTATTTCTTTTGCACGCCTACTTCATTTTTGCTCCAAATTTGATCATTTTTTCACTCCTTTCACCATTTTGCATCCATTTAACTGTACCTGAAAGAAAAACACACAAATATCTTATATTAAAGTGCAATATACTAAAAAATATGTATAAAAATGNATCATTTTTTCACTCCTTTCACCATTTTGCATCCATTTAACTGTACCTGAAAGAAAAACACACAAATATCTTCTATTAAAGTGCAATATCCTAAAAAATAGGTATAAAAATATATAGATTAATGTTATATATTTTAGGTGTATCAGCATGTTCCGTGGTACACTGATATAGTTAACTATATAGTTTTTCATATTTTACCCTACGGATTAACACATTTAGGCGGTTTTTAACCCATTTAGGCATTTTCAGGAATTTGGCGCCTCATGCGCTGACGTAAAATTTTTCCAGATTTCATTTTTTTTGTGGAAATCTACTATGTAGCGCTTTACGTTAACCTCTAACTAACTCAAATAAATACTTATACTCATAATTAAACAATTTTCTAACACAAAACTCAC
>JXCR01033294.1:54974-81221 GCA_002079205.1 Phalaenopsis hybrid cultivar | reverse complement strand
TATATATATATATATATATATATATATATATATATATATATATATATATATATATATATATATATATTGCATAATCACTTGCATTGCACATTAATTCAAAAGGTTTATCCTAATTAGGTGAAACAATTATAGGAGTAGTGATCAAGTTTTCCTTCAATGTTTCAAAGGCTTTAAGGCCCCTTTGATTAAAATCAAATTTTGTATCTTTTTCCAGAAGTTGGCATAATGGCTTTGTAATTTTTAAAAAATCTTTAATATATTGCCAATAAAATCTAGNATATATATATATATATATATATATATATATATATATATATATATACTTGCATTGCACATTAATTCAAAAGGTTTATCCTAATCAGGTGAAACAATTATAGGAGTAGTGGTCAAGTTTTCCTTCAATGTTTCAAAGGCTTTAAGGCCTCTTTGATTAAAATCAAATTTTGTATCTTTTTCCAGAAGTTGGCATAATAGCTTTGTAATTTTTAAAAATCTTTAATATATTGCCTGTAAAATCTAGCATATCCTAAAAAACTCCTAGCTCTTCTTATAGTGGTAGGTGGATGTAGGTTAGATTTAACTTGTATTTTTCCAGGATCTACTTTCATGTCATTTTTCAAAATTTTATGCCCAACTACAATTCCTCCTACAACCATGAATTGACATTTTTTCTAGTTTAATACAAGATTCTNATATTGCCTGTAAAATCTAGCATATCCTAAAAAACTCCTAGCTCTTCTTATAGTGGTAGGTGGATGTAGGTTAGATTTAACTTGTATTTTTCCAGGATCTACTTTCATGTCATTTTTCAAAATTTTATGCCCAAGTACAATTCTTCCTGCAACCATGAATTGACATTTTTCCTAGTTTAATACGAGATTCTTCTTTTCAAATCGTTCTATAACTTTCTCTAAATGATTTGTTTCAAATGACGTTCAAAATACAGAAAAATTATCCATAAAGAATTCAATCTTTTTTTCAATTAAATCACTGAAAATTAACATCATACATCTTTGAAATGTTGCATGTGTGTTACATAATCTAAAGTGCACTTACCGAAAAGCAAAAGTTCCATAAGAACTAGTGAGCATTATTTTCTTTTAAATCTCTAGAGCAATAGGTATCGGATGATATGCGATATATCCATATAAAAAGCAAAAATATTTATTCCCAGCCAATTTTTCTAACATCTGGTCCAAAAATGGTAAAAGAAAGTAATCATTTCTGGTGGCTGAATTTAATTTTCANCGTCTTTTCAAATCGTTCTATAACTTTCTCTAAATGATTTGTTTCAAATGACGTTCAAAATACAGAAAAATTGTCCATAAAGAATTCAATCTTTTTTTCAATTAAATCACTAAAAATTAACATCATACATCTTTGAAATGTTGCATGTGTGTTACATAATCTAAAGCGCACTTACCGAAAAGCAAAAGTTCCATAAGAACTAGTGAGCATTATTTTCTTTTGATTCTCTAGAGCAATAGGTATCGGATGATATGCGATATATCCATGTAAAAAGCAAAAATATCTATTTCCAGCCAATTTTTCTAACATATGGTCCAAAAATGGTAAAGGAAAGTAATCATTCCTGGTGGCCGAATTTAATTTTCGATAATCTATGTAGATTCGTCATCCAGTGACTTGTCTTATTGGTATTAATTCATTTTTCTCATTTATTACGATAGTCACACCTCCTTTCTTTGAAACATAATGAATTAGACTCACCCAAACACTATCTGAAATAGGATATATTAATCCAACATCTAACCATTTTAAAATTTTTTTCTTGACAAANTGAAACATAATGAATTAGACTCACCCAAACACTATCTGAAATAGGATATATTAATCCAACATCTAACCATTTAAAAAAAATTTTCTTGACAACTTCTTTCATCATACGGTTCAATCTCCTTTGAGGATTAAATTTATGGTTCATAATGATTGGTCCCGTAACGAATGCTTAGGCACAGTATAACAATAGTTTTGATGGTATTTTTCATATATATTTCCTTATTTTGTAACAAAACCAAAAACTTGATCCTGAAGAAAAAAAAAAGAATTTAACTTTTTAATTTATATATATTTATATTGGAATACTACGCAAGTATACGTATCGTTATCAAGTAATATATGACTTTTTTATTAAGACCTGAATATCGAACCCACATAGAAGATTATGCAATATGCACTTTTTAGAAAGTTTTTATATTTTAAAAAAAATTACTTAAAATAAAAATGATTTTTGCAATAATTTAAAATTTAAATATTTTTGGTATTTTTGATATTTTAACAAAAAATATTTTTGGTATTTTTGATATTTTAATGAAACAGTAAAAAGATAACTAAAGCTTTTGTTGAAGAAAAGTACTTAATATGAAAATATCTTTATACTTATCATGAATCAGTAATAAATAAGAAATTCTATTGTGGAAGTATGCAAATTGTGTTGTGCGAAATAANTATCAAGTAATATATGACTTTTTGATTAAGACCTGAATATCGAACCCACATAGAAGATTATGCAATATGCACCTTTTAGAAAGTTTTTATATTTAAAAAAAATACTTAAAATAAAAATGATTTTTGCAGTAATTTAAAATTTAAATATTTTTGGTATTTTTGATATTTTAACAAAACAATATTTTCGGTATTTTTGATATTTTAATGAAAGAGTAAAAAGATAACTAAAGCTTTTGTAGAAGAAAAGTACTTAATATGAAAATATACTTATCATTAATCAGTAATAAATATAGAAATTCTATTGTGAAAGTATGCAAATTGTGTTGTGCAAAATAGGAGCAATAATATTCTTTATCCTTACTAAAGATGTTATAAAGAACAATGGTTAATTTTAAGTTTGAATAGTTCTAAAGACCGGCTAGGCATGGAAGATACTAGCTCTCAATCTAGATTTCCTTCGATTCCCTCCACTTGGGGGCTAACATTCTCCTATCAAAACCTAAAACAATAAACCAAGTTGGGGGCTTTAACTTGTCACTTTAAAGTCCTTGAACTCTACACCCATCAATGAATATTTCCCTATTTATTTGCACTCAATCATATGAACTACATTCTCATTCATACAGCCTCATGTGATTCTTTCTAATTGTTGACTTATACAATACCAACCCAGTTCTTACATGTTCTCACAACAAATTTTAACATCTGAATTGGATAAATCAAGAAGTAAAAAGTGCATGGATTTAAATCATCACAACTTCTTCCAACATTAAAGATCAATACTCTCCATAATTCTCTGCAGATTTAAATCATCACAACTTCTTCCATCATTGAAGATCAATACTTTCCACAACTTTTGGATTTAAATCATCACAACTTCTTCCAACATTAAAGATCAATACTCTCCACAACATCCATCCAAAACTTAATATTTAAATCATCACAACTTTTTCCAACATTAAAGATCAATACTCTCCACAACTTCCATCCAAATAAATCATCACAACTTCTTCCAACATTAAAGATCAATACTCTCCACAACTTCCATCCAAAACAATCATCACAACTTCTTCCAACATTAAAGATCAATACTCTCCACAACTTACATCCAACACTTCACAACTTTTTCCAACATTAAAGATCAATACTCTCCACAACTTCCATCCAAAACTTAATTACCACAACTTCTTTCCAACATTAAAGATCAATACTCTCCACAACTTCCATCCAAAACTTAATTACTTATCATTTCAAGAAGAACAACATTAAAGATCAATGCTCTCCACAACTTCCATCCAAAACTTAATTACTTATCATTTTAAGAAGAAACATAAAGAAAACTACTTATAATCCATGGAGAAAATAAAACCACACTTTAGTTTAAAAGAATAAATCATTGTCAAACAAACAACAAGTCTTGATTAAAACCAAAAGNACACACACATATATATATATATATATATATATATATATATATATATATACTTATATTTATATATAATCCGCTCTATTACAAACTAACATTTTTCAAGCCAACTAACTCTAATTCAGTGTCTAAAGCAAACCAAACATCCTAAAACTAAAATCTAAGTATTAAAATACTCAACAACAAACACAAATAAAGTTCAACAATGAAATTAAATACAATCCAACATAACACCATAACATAATTAAGCAATATTAAATCTGCATCTTTGTGTTCACTCTCGTCCTCTTGGATATCTTCAATGGATTGGTAGTGCACGTAAAAGTTATAAAAAGGTTGATAAGGAAATTCATCCGTCGAATCATCCTCGATCCACACATGTTTCTTGAATATACAAACTAAACCATCTTCAATATGTCTAGTATGTTCAAAATTTTGCTTTCAACCTCCAATCCAGATGATCCAGCATTTCAATAATATTCTCAATTGCATGCATAAGATTTTATACCTCTTTCTCTATCTTCTTGATCTCTTCAGAAGTGCATTCAAAATGTAGTAAGGCTGAATAGGTGATGAGTTCTAGGATGATTGATCCATCAGTAAGTTCTTATCATTCTTATCTCCCCATCCTATGCAATTGCAATAAACTTCTGCGTCCATAAGCTTACAAGGAAGAAGCACTTTTTCCCAACTTTCATAAGGCACTTGCGATTGACTGCACAGTAGGAAAAGAATGGATGGATTACCTAGTCTAGTAGTAGATCCATTGACGATCAAACCCAAAACTAATTTCACAACTATTGCACCCACATCACTTGGTTTCCCAGTTTGAATACAATAATTTAATATAGCACTCTCCATAGTTACTTTACTGATTTTTGTAGTTGGAAGTAATTTTGATGAGATAAAGAAATATCACGCCTTAGATGTAGGATTCAACAATGATGAAGAAAAACTTACATTTCCATCATCTCTGGCTTTCCAATTTGCATCTTCATCAGTAAGAAATCAATAGAGTTCGTTCATATTTTCTTTTGTAGGGGTAAAATTTGCATAGTGGAAAATAAGGACACTTTCAATCATAAATATTTTGTTTCTTCTTGAAGGAGTAATATGTACACATCTGCCTTGCATACAAAAAATTCCTTGGTTAATTTGATGAAGATTTGCGTAAAACTCTTTCACCATAGGGACAATTACAGTGGCAGTGGTATAACAAAACACTTCGCAAAGTCTCTACGCAATAATCTCTTCCACTCAAGTATTTAGTGAGTTGAATCCTCGATTTACAAATCTCTGTTCCTTGATTAGTCTCTCCTTTACAAAAATTCGATCATATAACTTCTGTGTATCAAAAATGACAAACTTTCTATGGTTAAAAAGTTCAAATCTCACGGTATCTTTAGAGTGGGAACCCATTGAATTTGCAAAATGGTGACTCTTCCCTCATTTTCCTCTCTAAAATATGCTTAGGAATTAGTTTTTTGGAGTCATAAGGAGGAGAACCTGCCAAAAACTGCCAAAAACCACCGCTTGAAACATTTTAAGTCATTTTCGTCGCCACAGTGCCTCAAGCGCTGAGTTTGACACTTCAGGTGGTAGCTCTCTGGAAAGTGGCACTTCAGGCGCCACTGACACCCGNCCAAAAACTGCCAAAAACCACCGCTTGAAACATTTTAAGTCATTTTCGTCGCCACAGTGCCTCAAGCGCTGAATTTGACACTTCAGGCAGTAGCTCTCTGGAAAGTGGCACTTCATGCGCCACTGACACCCATTCCAAAATTTCCACTGTTTCGATTTAAATACATTTAATTCTCAAATCTTCCATAAAATTGGGTAAATAAAAATGTTTTTAAATATTTTCTTAATTGTAATTTTCTCCTATACACAGAATTCATAAAAGTACAAANTTAAATACATTTAATTCTCAAATCTTCCATAAAATTGGGTAAATAAAAATGTTTTAAAATATTTTCTTAATTGTAATTTTCTCCTATACACAGAATTCATAAAAGTACAATGATATGAAACTATCCAAATAAAAATAAATAAGTAAAAATAAACAATGATAAACATGGGTTGTCTCCCATAAAGTGCTTGGTTTAATTTCGTCAGCTCGACATTCCTAGTCCTTACTTTGGGTGACCTAACATTAAAATCTCTTTAAAAGCTAGTCTTTAACCATCAAAATATGGTTTCAGTCCGTGCCCGTTCACTTTAAATATATTTCCAATCTTGGAATCTTCAATATTAACAACTTCATATGATAGACTTTTGCAATTGTGAATGGCCCTTTCCACCTAGACTTTAGTTTTTTTGTAAATAATTTCAATCTTGTATTGTATATCAAAACGTCTTGTCCAAGCTCAAATTCTTTTTTTATTTTTTTTCTAATAATTTCATTCTTTTATTTTCTCCTTATATATCTGACAGCGACTTTATATATTGTTAAAAATACAAGTAATTAATACTGCTGCTAGAAGACTTAATTCCTCAGCAATANTGTGAATGGCCCTTTCCACCTAGACTTTAGTTTTTTTGTAAATAATTTCAATCTTGTATTGTATATCAAAACTTCTTGTCCAAGCTCAAATTCTTTTTTTATTTTTTTCTAATAATTTCATTCTTTTATTTTCTCCTTATATATTTGACAGCGACTTTATATATATTGTTAAAAATACAAGTAATTAATACTGCTGCTAGAAGACTTAATTCCTCAGTAATGGCACCAAAAACTGAACAACAGTTATAGATTCAATAAAGATGTATATATAAAATATTCAATAATGGTAAAGTCATACTTATCAATGCAAGTATACGTATCGCTCAAGTAATATAGTTCTAATGGAGTCCTAGATATCGATCCCACAGGGAGTAATATTAGAACTACAAACTAAGATTTGTCTAATGGAGTCCTAGATATCGATCCCACAGGGAGTAATATTAGAACTACGAACTAAGATTTAGAAAAGAAATACTTAATCACAACAATATAATTCAAATTTCTTATCTATCACTAATAGANAATATAGTGCTCTAATGGAGTCCTAGATATCGATCCCACAGGGAGTAATATTAGAATTACGAACTAAGATTTAGAAAAGAAATACTTAATCACAACAATATAATTCAAATTGCTTATCTATCACTAATAGGCAATTGAAAGTAACTATTTAAATTTTTAATAACTCTTAAATAACTAATTATACTAATGAGGTTTTTAATGTGATATTCAATATATCTCTTAAATAACTAATTATACTAATAAAGTTTTTAATGTGATATTCAATATATAAGAAAGCATCATCTCCTTCTCAAGAAATTATAGTGAATGGATAAAGTGAATCAGTTCAAATTANTAGATAAGTTGCAATTTAAGTAAAAACTTTTTAATAATTCCAATATGTCCGTTACTCTTAAAATTTTCCCCGATAACGGTGCCAAAAATTTGACCGACCTTTTTCTTTTTGTAAATCGACAATTACAAGAATTTGATTACGCTACTAGAAGATTTAAATTTCGGCAACGGTGACAAGATCATGACTGTGACTTTATATATATGTGTTTGATTTAATAAAGATATATAGATATAATATTCAATAATAAAAGTCAAATTTGTCAACGCAAGTATACGTATCGCTCAAGTAATATAGGGCTCTAATGGAGTTCAAGTCGAATTTGTCAACGCAAGTATACGTATCGCTCAAGTAATATAGGGCTCTAATGGAGTCTTGTCGAATTTGTCAACGCAAGTATATGTATCGCTCAAGTAATATAGGGCTCTAATGGAGTCCTGTATACGTATCGCTCAAGTAATATAGGGCTCTAATGGAGTTCTAGTTATCGGGGAGAAATAGAATACTACGGACTAAGGCTTAATAAAAAGTAATACTTCAACTACAACGACGTCGTTCAATTTGCGTATCTATCACTAATAGGAAATTGAAATAAGTAGATAATTTGGATAACTAATAAATAACTAATAATAGAAAGTAGGGTTTAATTGTGATATTCAATATATAAGAAAGCATTCTTCTCCTTGTCAAGAAATAATAGTGAATGAATAAAATGAATTAGTTCAATTTATATTGTGCGAACTAGGAGCATACATATTCTTTACCCTTTGGTCCAGGCATAAAGAACATTGACTAATCCTATGCTTGGTTACTGATTCTATGGCTAGGCTGGGAGGATACCAGCTCTCACTTCAAAGCTCCCACGTTCCCCTCACCTGAGGGCTAACATCTACACATCAACACCCAAACGATAAAACCGAATTGGGGATTTTAGTCTGTCACTCTAAAATCTCCAATTCTACGCCTGATAGTAATATTTCCCTATTTATTTGCACCTAACTTCCGAGGACTTTAACCTCCCTGAATCTTGGATGTAATCTTCACTTTAGTTGTAAACTCAACATATTTCACAAATTAATTGCCCAGATTGAAAGTAAATTAAGATCGAAGTGAAAAGATCATCACAATTTCTTACCTCTCTGAATCTTGGATGTAATCTTCACTTTAGTTGTAAAACTCAACATATTTCAACAAAACCTGAATCTTGGATGTAATCTTCACTTTAATTGTAAAAGTCAACATATTTTAACAAATCAATTACTGAATCTTGGATGTAATCTTCACTTTAGTTGTAAAACTCAACATATTTTAAGAATTCAATTACCTCCCTGAATCTTGGATGTAATCTTCAATTTAATTGTAAAATTCAACATATTTTAACAAATTAATTGGGTGAATCTTGGATGTAATCTTTTTTAAAACTCAACATATTTTAACAAATCAATTGGCTAGATTGAAAGTAAATTAAGATTGTGAAAAGATCATCACAATTTCTTAAACATTTTCATAGCTTCACCAATTCAAATCACCATTTTGAAAAGATCATCACAATTTCTTAAACATTTTCATGGCTTCACCAATTCAAATCACCATTTCAAAAATCATCACAATTTCTTAAACATTTTCATGGTTTCACCAATTCAAATCACCATTTCACAAATCCCGAGACAAGGGGAAAGATAGAGAAAACTACTCAGAACTCATGGGGAAAGCACAACAAAACTCAGAATTCATATATAAAATCAAAGCCATACAAACTATAACAAGTAAATAACTCTTCTCTAAATTTCTCCCCAAGAACACTCCTTGAAGTTCCTCTGAATCTCTTCCTTTCTTTCCAGCACACGGAATTTCACTTCAAAGTAGTAAGGAGGAAGAAATCTCTCACTTTCCCTCCACTCTTACAATTTCTTGAAGAATTCCTCACAGTTACACGCTCTAGCCAGCTCTCTACACATTAATATAACCTATCTAACCTCAAGGACTCCCCTATTTTCGGCCAAAATCTTCTCTTTAAAGATGTGGATAAGTTTTCCCAAGATTTGCTTATGCACCCCTCCAAAATCCGGCCTTATCCATTGTACAAGTACACATAGCCATCGATCCCGCCGCCGACGGCCTCGATGGCGCCGTCGGCGGCCTTCTGGAGATTTTGTCTTGTAGCCTCGAGAAAAGCTTGCTGTCGGCAGCGTCGATGGCGCCGTCGGCGCCCTAGTGCTATTCTCCATGTTTTGGCCCTTTTTGCTCCAAATTCGCTCCTTTTTGCATCTTTTTTCTCCATTGACTTTAATTCATCTTTCCTGCAACAAAACGTCAAAAATATCTTTCTTTAAAGTGCAATATCATTAAAAACAGTATAAAAGAGGTACGAAAATCTTAACATATTTTACTTTGGTCAGCACACTTCTTCTAACAATTAAGATTTTTACATTGTTTATATAAATATGGGTCATCCCAAAAATAGTCTTTTGAATCATATATAAATTTATTTAATTGTGCATTTTTCATATCAGGTGGTAAAATATCACTTAAAATATAATTAACTATATCAGCATACCACGGTACATCTATTTCATCAATACAATATAACTGTTCATCAGGGAAATTTTTTGAAATTTCATTTGCAAAATTAGTTATTATTTGTATTTCTATTCTAGACAAATGATCAGCTATTTGATTATCATTTTCCTTTCTATCAATCATGGTAAAATCAAACTCTTGCAGTAGAAGTATCCATCTAATTAATCTTGGTTTAACATCCTTCTTTTGCATTAAGTATTTAATAGCATAATGATCTGTATGTATTATACATTTAGTTCCAATTAAATAAGGTCTAAACTTATCAAAGGCATTAACAATAGCTAATAACTCTCTTTCAGCAGTAATATAATTAATTTGAGCATCATTTAGAGACTTACTAGCATAATATATAACTTTAATAACTTTGTTGTGCATTTGTCATAATACAACCCCAATAGCATAATCACTAGCATCGCACCTTATCTCAAATGGTTTTTCCCAGTCAGGTGGTACTATCATAGGTGTAATGACTAATTTTTTCTTTAATAATTCAAATGCTGTTATGCATTCCTCATCAAAATCAAATTTTGTGTCTTTTTCCAAAAGTTGGCATAGCGACTTAGTTATTTTTGAAAATTTTTTTATGTAGCGCCTGTAAAAATCAGCTGTCCTAGAAAACTTCTCACCCCTTTAACATTAGTAGGTGGTGGTAATTTTTCTATAACTTGGATTTTTGCAGGATATACCTCCATGTCATTTTCAAAAATTTTATGCCCAATTTAATACTAGGTTAACTTTTTCACAATCTTCCAGAACTTTTTCTAAATTAAAACATAACTCAAACAAAGTCCCAAATACAAAAAAATCATCCATAAACACTCTCATTTCATGTTATATAAAATTGCAAAAAATTGACATCATGCATCTTTGAAATGTTGCAGGTGCATTGCATAGTCCAAAAGACATTCTACGAAAAGCAAATGTTTCATATGGGCTTGTAAATGTTGTTTTCTCTTGATCCTCTAGAGCAATTGAAATTTGATGATAACCGGTATATCCATCTAAAAAGTAATAATATTTATTCTCAGCCAATCTATCCAACATTTGGTCTAGAAAGAGTAAAGGAAAGTGATCTTTTATGGTGACCGTATTTAATTTTCTATAGTCAATATAAATTTGCCAACCAGTAAATTGTCTTATTGATATTAATTCATTTTTCTTGTTTTCTTCAACAGTCACTCCTCCTTTCTTCAGAACACAGTGAATTAAGCTTACCCAAGAACTATCTAAAATAGGATATATAATTCCAGCATCTAACCATTTTAAAATCTTTTTTTGAACAACTTCTTTCATTAGTGGGTTTAATCTTCTCTGAGGATTAGCTTTAGGTTCATATTATTCATCTAATAAAATTCTGTGCATACAAATTGAAGGACTAATTTTTTTAATATCTATAAAGTCCATCCAAAAGCCTTTTTATACTTTTTCAACATTTCTATCAACTTTTGTTCTTGAATTTCAGTTAACTCAGAAGATATAATAACAGGCAATGTAGATGACTTTCTTAAAAATACATACTTTAAATGGTAGGTAATATCTTTAATTCCAGTTCAAATGGTTTAATACTTGAAGGAATAATATTTTTACTATTGTTTTCCAACAAGTCTAACATTTCAAATTTGCCCTGAATATAATCCAAATCTTCTCCTTTTATTTCATCTTCATTCTAAAAAAAATTTCCTTGCTTTAATTTATCTTCACACTCATTTTTAAACAGTTCATTACTCACATAATCAAATACTTCCATCCTGAAACATTCATTATCTTTTTCTATTGCAGGATATTTCATAGCGTTTACTATATTAAATTTTACTTTTTGCTCATTAACTCTCATTATTAATTCTCCTTTTTGCACATCTATTACAACTCTTCCTGTTGGAAGAAATGGTATCCCTAAAATAATTGGAATCTCTTAATGTTCCTCCATATCCAATATTATAAAGTCTTCAAATTTATCCACTTTTACTAGTACATCCTCTATAACTCATTTTGGATAAGTTATTGATCGATCAGCTAACTGAAGAGTTACAGTAGTAGGGGAAATTTCTATCAAATCTAAACGTTGTAAAGATCGATAAGAGTATAAGATTGATACTCGCTCCTAAATCACATAAAGCTTTTCCATTAAACTTTTCACCAATTGCACAAGGTATAGTGAAACTACCAGGATCTCTTAATTTTTTAGGAAGTTTTTTTGAATAATAGTACTACACTCTTCACTGAGTGCAACGGTCTCATGATCAATAAACTTCCTTTTCTTATTTAGTACATCCTTCATAAATTTCACATAACTTGTCATTTGTTTCAAAGCTTCAACAAAAGGAATATTTATCGTTAACTTCTTAAGGATTTCCAAAAATTTTGTAAATTGTTTATTTTTATTCTTCTGCTTCAGTCTTTAAGGAAACAATATTTATCGTTAACTTCTTAAGGATTTCCAAAAATTTTGTAAATTGTTTATCTTTATTCTTTTGTATTTATCGTTAATTTCTTAAGGATTTCCAAAAATTTTGTAAATTATTTATCTTTATTTTTCAGCTTCAGTCTTTGAGGAAACGGAGGTAATGATTTTTCTAAAGGAACCTGTATTTGTTCATTTTCATGTTGATCATTTTCTATTTCTTCCTTCTCTTCATCAACTTTACTTTCTCTTTGGATCCTTGTTTCAACATATTTTCCACTTTGTAATTGAATAGCTTTAATTTTCTCTTTATTTTGATCTTTTAGATTAACTTCCACAGCACTCGGAAGAATTCCAGAAGGTCTGTTACTACGTGCAGTAGCAGTATGTCCTAATTGATTTTCAATATTTCTAATAGCAACCTTGTGATTTTGTATTTGATTTCCCATATTCAACATCACTTCGTCCATCGTCAACTTCTTTTCCTTAACTTGTGGGTTAAGATTGGAGTTAAATCCTAGAGGATAATTAGGTTGAAAATTAGAATTTCCTTGATTGTTCAGATTTCAGGATGGATTCACGAGATTGCTATAATTATTCCAACTAAAATTAGGGTGATTTTTCCATCTAGGGTTAAAATAGTTAGAATAGAGATTATTATTTCGATTATTTCTAGTGTTTAAAGTTTCATAAGATGGTTGAGTATCAATAATCTGTCCTAGAGAAATTTCCTCTAATACTATGGGTATTTGAGAATATTTTACTCCTATTTGATCAATCTTTTTAGAAATAGTAGCAATTTGAGATGCCAAAATAGACATTGCATCAGAATCATGAATGCTGGCTACTCTCTTAGGATTTATCCTTTCAGAGGGTCATTAAAAATTATTAGTAGCCGTTTCTTCAATTAAAGAATATGCTTCATCAAAAGATTTTGACATTAATGATCCACCCGCATCGTCATCTATAATAGATCATAGTGATCCTACTAATTCATTGTAAAATGTTTGAATTATTAACCAATCTGGAAAAGCATGGTGTGGACATTTTCTAAGAAGATCTTTAAATCTTTCCCGGGCTTCATATATCGATTCCCCTTCAAACTGACAAAAAGATGAAATATCATTTCTAAGCTTAGCGGATTTTGAGGGTGGCAAAATATTTAGCCAAGAATTTTTGTGATAGTTCTCTCCAAGTTCTAATAGATCCGGATGTAAATAAATTTAACCAAGCTTTGGCTTTATCTCTTAATGAAAAAGGAAAAAGTCTAAGCCTAACAGCATCATTAGACACTCCGTTATATTTAAATGTAGCACAAATCTCAAGAAAACTAGAAAGTGTAAGTTAAGATCTTCGGTAGGTTATCCTCAAAACTGATTATTTTGTATCATTTGGATAATAGTAGGTTTAAGCTCAAATTAATTAGCAACAACATCAGGATTTTGAATAGTCAAGTGAAGTTCATTTGCTGTCAGATTCGCATAATCCTTTAAAGGTCTTTGTCGATTCTCATTTATTGGATTTTCTAAGTTAATCTCCATTTCTTTTAAATTTTTAATTTTTCTTTGTTGTTTTCAAATTTTTCTAATAGTAGTTCTAACTCTGAATCATAAGGTAATAAGCCTTCAGATCCAATATTTCCCATAAACAAATAAAGTAAGCAAAGTAAAATTCTTTTTTTTTTTAAATACTCTTAAATAAATTTCTTTTTAGATTTTTAATTTTTTTGATATTTTTTATTTTTATATATTTTAATAGTATATATATTATCTCTAACTTTCCTAATTTATCAAAACTATTTAATTTACCTAAATTTAACCGTCAACTTCCCCTTTTAGTGATGCCAAAAACTTAATCTCAATTTTTATATGTAAGGATTTATGAAGTTGACACCACTACATCGCCAAAAAATTAATACTTCTTTTTAAAAGTAAGTTGTGTAAAATATATATAATTATAGGCAATTAATAATGATATTCTACGCAAGTATACGTATCGTTATCAAATAATAAATAACTTTCTAGTCAAGCCCCAAATATCAATCCAAATAGGAGCAATTATAATAGGAGCAATTATAATTCTCTACCCTGATACAGTGCATAGAAAATCATTGGCTAATCCTAAGTTTAGTCCCTAAATTCGTGGCTAGGCTAGGAGGAAACTGGCTCCCACTCCAGAGCTTCCACTTCCCTTCATCTGAAGGCCAACTCTCGCTTTAGTTTTTAAACACTAAGATCGAATTGGGGATTTCAGTCCGTTACCCTAAAGATTCTCCAATTCTACACCCAACAAAAAATATTTCCCTATTTATTTGCACTTAATTCCATGAACGAATTTCTCCTCTATAAAATCAAATGTGATCCTCACTCTGTTATAGAACTCATACTTCATTTTTCGAATCATATGTTTCACAACATATTTTAACAATTCAATTGGCTAGATTGAAATGTAAATAAAGTTCGAAGTTGAAAAATCATCACAATTTTTTTTATATTTTGATATTGGCACATCATATTATCTCTTCATTTCACCATATTTCAGAGTAGGGAGAAAGATAGAGTGAAGTACTCAGACTTCATGAGAAAGACACAACAAAACACAAATTTCATATATAAGAGAAAGTTCATACAACACTAATAAAGAAACAAAACTTATCTGAAAATTTTTCTCAGAGCAAATCCCTTGTAGCCTTTCCTTAGAAATGCAGGAAGAATATATCTCTCACTTTTCTCCTTCTCCAACACTCTTACAGAAAGTTTCACACTAAATCTCACCACAAAAACTCTAAAATATAAGATAAAAATCACTAATGGACTCCAATATGGTGGTGGAATGAAGATGGATTTTGAAGAATGGCGAAAATGGAGTGTGGTGGAATGTTTTGGAGCGAAAAGGAGTCACTTTCCTAATGAATTTTGGCCCCAAATAAAGCCCAAGGTCGGTTCTCCAAAAGGTACCTCCAAAAACTATTAAAAAATTTTCCAATTACATCAAACCTTCTAGAAACGGGGGTTGAACCGCTTTTGGCACCGTCGGCGCTGAGTAAAAATTTTAGCTGTTCTGTTATTTTGCGCGGTCGGCGTTGAGTACTTCTTAAAAAATGTCATTTTGACTCTAAATTCCATCTTTTTTTTTCTCCTTTTTGCTTTAAGTCCTAAAAATCAACAATTTGCAAGAAAACATCAAAAACCTTCCATTATGGTGCAATATCACCAAAAATAAGTATAAAATATGGGTCTAAAAATGCATATATTTTCGGTATATCACATGTGCATAAGTGTGAGGTAGCTGGTTGCGGGCAGGTGCCTAGGGGCAGCAAGTGCACAATGGAGCATGATTATATGTGTCTTTGTGCTTACTAGGGAGTGTCAGTATAGCAACATGTGAGTATATGTAACTGTGGAGGTGGGTGCATTAACATGCGTGCACATGGGGACAAGCATATGCGTGTGAATACTAGGCCGCTTGCCTAAAATCCTAATCTTCATTCTTTTTGCTTCCGAATTTGCCTCTTTTCCTCTTGGAAGTGGCATAAACCCTATAACCTGCATATCACAATAAAAACATCTTTCTCAAGTGTAATATCATGACAAAGACTTCAGAAAACATTGTATTTACTGTAAAGAAACCATGTAAATTTACCTTATATCATCATGATATCGAGTATGTCTCCCTTGATGATGCATTTTGTTGGTCTCATTATGTTCTTAGGGTAACTTAATGTATTTGTATAATGGACAGGCAAAATGTCATAAATTATGGACAGGCAAAATGTCATAAATTATGTCATTGTCTACATCCCTCGACTTGGATGAACCTTGTCTGCAGTGATGGGTATATGACTCTACAATGGATGAATTAGGGTTGAAGGAATAATTCTTGGTTAATCTATGGTTGTTGGCCAACTCCAATAACTCAGCCAATGTCTTAGGTCACTGCATGACTAGTATGTGTCAGAAAAGTCCTTCTTTTAGTCATGATCTAGTATTGAATTAGAAATAATAGGTTCTAGGTTATGAACTTACAACATTTCCTTAAGAAGCATGAGATGAATGAGTGAAGTCTCTTGCTTTATCCTTAATGAATCTGCATGAAGATCAATGACTTTTTTCAAGGTTTATTTGACCACAAACATCAACATGAAATTGGCCAATGATACAATTACTCCCCTTGGTAATCTATTAAATCCTTGAGAGTTGACTCACTCAATGTGATAAAGAAGAGATGACATTTCAACATACTAGTATTCCTCAACAAACATACAACCTGCATCAAACAGGGCTATAGATTGATAAGATTGGTGTGCTTCTTGTAGGACTCCTGTGTCAGGATCATGAATTTTTATGGGGGCTCAACCTCAATAATTTGCCAAGAAAACACATTCTTGGGTTATCACGATGCGTCAGTACGCCTGAATAGAGACATATCTATCATATTTAAGAAAACACTATCAAAGTATTGGGAATCGACATCTATTTCTTAAGCTAAAGGGGCTCTTATGTCATTTGGTACCAACCATTCCTCTCAGTGTTGTTGATCCCTTATCTGGGTCAAACATTTTTTATTTTGTCTGACATCTGATCCTTCAACTCCTAGATCTTTTGGGCTTTAAATTCTCTAGTACACTCCATGTTATCAGTGTCTCTATTGTTCTCCTTTCTTTTGTGGCATGATCCATGCTCGCTACACATTTTATGATGTTCCGGATTTTTTTGTGAATTACACCCAATGAGTAGAGTGTACGTAGAGAGAGAAAGGACTGAACGGTAATGAATAGTAATTTGTTGTGTTTTATTAAAAAAATAATATTCATATTTATAAAGGAGAGAATAGTATTGTGATGTTACATTTTTTCCCCTCCCTTAAATGGGTCTCACCTAGGGTATTTATAGTAAATTTCATGTAGATTGGTATCCTCACAACTCTCTGGCTCAACTGACAAAGCTTAATTGGCTTTGGGTCAGTAAGATCAACTTGGTTGGTCGAGAATTGCTTGGTCTATTGAGCTTTGTTGACATGGTCGGTCAGTTAGTAAGAACCGTCTATCAATCCTTGGCCCTTGATGTGGAGTCTTTGGGCATCTCTGGGATGGTTGGAGATATTAGGGAAAAAAATGTTTCTTCAGGTCAGCTCTTCTGTGATGGTTGGCTCGAATACCCTTTTGTATTGTTCGTTGCTGGGTGGCTCGTGCTTGCATCATCTGATCGCCTTTTGTTCGTCTCGCTATTCGGTTAGTTTTGGCCTTGCTGGTTTGGGTATGAGAGCATCACTTGGTCATACAAGCAGACCTCTTGATCTTCTGTCATTGGGCCCATCTTCGTTGTACTATTTTCTTCTTTATTGTTACATCTGCTCAAGATTAACGTTGACACATTTTTTATGTGTACCAATTAAATAATAACTCATAAAAAACCATATTTGATTTCCGTAAATCCATATTTCCCTACAAAATATAATGCATTGATAAATTTATGTTTAAAAACATTTTCTATATAAATAAGTTTTCAAAATACAAGAGTTTCAGAATATTATGTAATTTGCATTTTACTCTCATGTTTAAAAGCATTTTTTATATACATAAGTTTTCAATATTTAAGCTTGAGACTTGCTTAAATTTCAACAGAGCTTAAATATTGGGTTTGACGTCAGCTGCCACACGAGGAATAGTATGCCTCTCATTTTATTTGAGAATTTTCAAGGCCTGAAAAATTTTCACGAATCAAGCTGGAAGAAAAAGTTGACTTTGTTATCCTTGGCTGCCGTCACAAAGGCTTAATAAATGATGCGGCCTCAGCATCACGTATAATTATTTTGTTTAGGTAAACAGCATCACGTACCTGTTTGATAAATGCGCATTATGGTGCGGCATTTGGCATTCTGCTCTGCATTCAGCTGCGTTTGGCATTGTGGTCTGCATTGAGATCGTAATCTTTAATATAAAGCATTTGCGTCATTGAGAACTGGATTTTAAAAAAGCTGATCAAGTACCCATGGAAGTCAAATGCGGAGAATAAGAACGCATTCACTAAGAAAATTGAAGTAGATGGTTGTGAATTTTTATTTTTGAAAAATAATCTGTTTTCGGTGGTAGAAAATAAGTGTTTATGACCGTTGATTGTTACTTGTAAAATCGAAAAACATACCTTATAGCTTGGCTTGAATATCGTTTGTAATAGAAAAAAAATATATGATTGATACCAGAAGTAATTTTTGTTAAAAGAAATAAAAAATTCAAAGATGTGCCCTAGTCAAAATTTACATGAGAAAAATTATGTTTGAATATTCATTAATTTATTAATTAATAAAGTTGAATTTCCTAGGACAGATTTTTTTTTCCTCATGGAATCATTTTGGTGTTCTACTTATACCAATTTACTACCATTGTTTTCGCTTTCCTTTTTTTTTGGTTGAATCATGATTTATAGCGCCAGTAATTGAGAGAGAAGTGAACAGTAATGAATAGTAATTTATCGTGTTTTATTCAGAAAATGATTCTCCTATTTATAGATAATATGGTACAATGTCATAATGCTGTCTTTTTGCCCCTGTTTTAAAGGGGTTCGTACTAGGGTATTTTTAGTATTTTACACGTGAGTTTATCTTCTAACTGCTCTATGGCTTAGCTAGCTATGTTTAATTGGCATCGGTTGGCAAGATAAGTTTGGTTGGCTAAGATCTGCTTGGTCGGCAGAGCACAGATCTTGGCTAGTATGGATCGATCGGTTGATATGACTTGGCTATTGATTCTTGACCTCTGATGAGGAGTCTATCAACATCATCGGGATGGTTGAAGAAGCTAGGGAATTGGATCTTCCCTCAGACCAACTCCTCTGTGGTGGTTGACTTAGATACCCTTTGTCTTATTTTTGGCTGAGTGAATCATTATTGCATCCTCATGTCAACTTTGGTCCATCTCTTTGTTCAATTGGCTTTGGCCTTTTTGGTTTAGCTTGGACATCATCACTTTGTTAGAAAAGCAGGCCTCATGATCTTCAATGAATGGGCACACATTCATCGTACTCTTTCCTTCTAGACGGTTAGATCTCCTCAAGATCAGTGATGGAACATTTTTTATGTTCATATTTTAGTTGCTTAATTCTCTTGTTTTTTGAAAGCGACACTATGATAAGAGTATGAGAATTATTTGCAAAAGAAGAATTCACTTGCTATTGAATTAATGGTTCAGTGACTAAACTCCATTAATTTATGTGCATTTGATTCTTATAAATAAAGCGTTATGGGACTCCTTTCATTTTCTATATGCCCGAGACTTTTCTTCTTTTAGTCGGTCAAATTTTGGATGCTGTGTTGAAGAATGTATCAAATCCCTTGGGTGACATCCTCAAAAAAATTCTTATTTGTGTTCCTTTTAAAAATAGAAAGGTTGGGACCTTTTGGGAGGTGAAACAAAGAAGGAAGTCACATTAAGAAGAGAAAACATGGTTGCAATCTCACAGACGGGTTATGTGGGATCATGGGATTCATACCTCGACAATAAGAGAAGAAAATATTAGCTGACCACCATACCATTTTTCCATGAGCCCATCCTTTGATAGTGTCACAAGATCAGCTGATCAAACATATTGCACAAGAATCTGTTGGTGCTCTAGTCTTGCGCAGTGAGGGTGATGTGTTGATTACATCATTTGAGATGGATCGGCTCCTAGGTATGAGGCGCCTAGCTTTTGTATGTTTTAATTGTTTTTGAACTCCTTATGCTTTACACTATTTCTTGTTGCAGAAAACAATGCTTTGAAAGACATGGGCAAGGATCCAACTCTGACTGACATCGATGAAAAACTGACTAAGCTGCCAGCGATGACAAAACAAGTGCAAAGCAAGGGCAGATGACTCTCGAGTGAGGATGACAGGATTGACCCCCAAGAAATCCTAGCAAGACCCGTGAGGAAGCAACTAATAGGCTTCAAACATATATCAGATCATTTGCTCACCACCTAGATAAGATCGAGAACTCCTTCTTTCAATCCACAAAGGTCTAGTGAGGAGATGAGGTACATGAGCTATCAGCATGTGTGGAGAAAGTGGAAATGATAGAAAAGGTTGTGACTACTCTTGGCTAGAAACAGTCAGACGTCCAAGAGAGATCCTTGATAGCATAGGCTTTGATCAAGGCAGATTGACTGAGTTAACTTAGATATTAGGGTGGAACCTTCTATAAGGGGATGTCTCAGCTTGGGTATGTCTCGATTGAACCAATGATTGACCCCCTTGTAAATTATTTCATCTCAAGCTAATATATTAGTTACTTTAGTTTTTTTAAAGCTTTTTTCTATAATAATATTTAACTTGCTATCTTGTTTTTTTTTGTTGATGTGATCCTTTTGTCAGAATGCCTTTTGAAATTACTATATAATTTTATTTATTCACCTGTGTGATAGTTCATATTATTTTTGTTTTCTTGTACTAATAAAGGGTTTGGGGTTGGTGATGTTACGCTTTTCTCTGCCTTTTCTCTGCATGCTTCTCATTATTTTCTTACCCTTCTTTTCTTGCACTCTTGCTCGACTCTTAGAAGGATTTCATGTTGGGTATATTTAATTATTGATTGTAGATGACTCCAAGGGAGTTGGGTTGATAGCAAGCTTTTAGTTACTACAGAGAATGACCTAGTAATAACTCTATTTGGTGTCAACCTCATCTTTTATTAGGTTCAATTTTTTCTTATCCAGACTATCTTAAATGATAGAGATCTGACATACGCAAAAAGGAAAGTATCAGAGAGAAAGTTGGTGAAAGCTAGGGACGTTAAGGGACATCAGTTGTCTGTCCAATAGTATCTCAATCCGATAACAGTCATTAAGTGCTTCAGCTAAAAGGTTTTGATCGAATGACTAAGGATGACTGGAAATTCTTGATGTTTAGAAGGCTATGAGGGAAGCAGTAATTGCTTCTCAAGTAGTTAATAAGAAGAAATGCATTTTTGCTCGCACTGAAACTACCTACTCTGAAACGACTCACCGTGAAACTACTGGAGTTGTGGGTCGACCAAAATCAAGGGTGATTTTTGTTGGAGAAGATTTGGAAGGTGCAAAACTTATTTATTATATTTATGATTATTTTATTATTTTTGAAAGAATTATAAATGATGAGCTAATCCTTCTTGAGAAGGTTACTTTTTTATGTCTTCTAAGAGTTCTCTATCACTTGCAAGTTTTTCAAGTACATAATAGCAAGAAGCCGAGAGGACGCCCAGTTGAGCATAGTTCAGTTGTCATGACAGGGGGCATCAATAAAAGACAAGGAGTAGCAACTCTCACCCCTCGATCAACTGCTCATACGTTCATCCACCTATCTATTAACGACAAAGCAAGCCACCCTTCTCATGTTGGCCCGACTAGATTTGCCCAAGAGGAGCCCATGCCTAGCAGACTCAAATGGGATTATTTTCATGAGTGGAAAGCACCTACGACTGATTTTAATGACTTGCCTCACCCTTGCCTTAGAAAACGATGGGATCCTCCTTTAGATGGATTATGATACAAGATGCAGAGTTGAAGGTCAGCATAAGCTTGTATGGAAGGTTTACACTGATTGACCTCTAGAAGGATTGATATTCTATTACCCGAAGGTGTATTGTTATCCATCAATGTTAGTGGACATCACATGATTTCTTGTCTATCAAGAGGCCCTTCTATAAAACAACTAATGAAGTACGTGATGAGCAACTTACAATTAACATTTGCCTTCATAGAATGCTTCTTATCTTCAGCCAACCAATCTTCTTTAGCAACATTAAGAATGATTGGAGATCATGCAAAAGTTAGCACGGATTGAAGAAAGGGTTAAGTTAGTTGAAGCATAGGTACTTAGCTAGTCAATGTTACTATTAGCCACCTAAGAGAAGAACTGAGCCAAGAAGGATAAGATGGAAATGATAAAGATATATGATGAATTTTTTTTCTAAAGCTCTCCTCTCACAAAAAGTAAGTTTAGGATTTCCTTAAGCATCAGTTGAATGCAGAGCAATTTCTCTCCAAAAAAGGGACCATCATGGAGAAATTTGTTAGGCTACTGTTGAATTCGGAGGAAGAGAAGGAAGAGAGTGTGGAGGATGATGCAAGTTTTTTTTTTTGTTCTTTCTCTTTTCATTTTTAATGGAGTCGTCGGTTTATCCATCATTGTATACTTCCATTTTTAATAAATCTTTCTTCCAGATCATATGATTGATTAAGATAGAAGAGGAACTGAAAAAGATAGACATACGACAAAGATGATAAATAAGAGAAAGTATGTGGATAGCCCACATGCAACAAACCTCGCAAAGATAGGTCACGTATGTTTGCACAAATAAGATCAATTGGAAGCACCTTGGACCAATATTCATGAAATAATACCTATGTAGACTACACATAACTAGAGATTTAGATGTGTTTGCCTATTTTGGGGTCTAGAGTGCTCCCAAGGAGACATATCCCATTGTTTAATTACATGTTGGGCGTTGCCCAAGAATGAAATTAATCTACAAAGTTTTGCTTACATTTGTGGTGTGACTAGCATAAGGCTATCAAATGATGGTTATCTCGTATGGGAATGCTCTGATACTTTCAAAGCTCCTGTTAAGCCACAAAATGGAGAGCGATTCTCTTGCAGTACCTACATGGGAAGCAGACAAAAAGACATACGGAGCCTAAAAAATAACTGAATCAACTTAACGGTGAATCCAGATACATCAATCCACATTGAGGCCATAAGAGCAGAGAACAAATTTTTGTATCCTAAAAAGGTGGCAGCTCATCAACAATCAGGCCATTGATATAATACCAACAAAGGATAAAGGAGGAATAAGGCTCAATAGTGTTAGTCAAAGGAAGGGTGATGAAATCCCAAAAAGGTAGAGGTAGACAGGTTAGCATACATGGACCCATCATCCCGAGCTAATAGACCCTGGTCCTGATAATAGTCAAACCAACAAGTCCAGAGATCCCTGATTAGTAATCCATAAATTATATCATCCGTGGGGACCTCAGTGTCCCTAAGGTCAAAGGAAGAGAATTTTATCCTATGAATATCAGACGATGCTCCAAGAGGTGGGGACTTATACCTGCCAAAATGGTGAGGATGCCATTGTAAAAGAGGAGAAAGGGAGGTTTAGTTGCAAGGCTTGAAATGCTCCCACAAAAGGACTTACACCCGACCTAAATCAGGTAACCTTCTAACTATATGAGTGAACTAGACAATTACCTAAGTAAAAATCTATGATGGGTCAGTCGGGTTGGAAAAACACGGGGTCTTCTCCTCGGGACATGCAACTGAGGCAATTATCTCGAGTTGTCCTTCGATATTATGGAGTCCCTATGATATGAATTGGGTTATGCCCATGCATTACAGTTCATTTTAAAACCAGCCTGAGGGCTATGTAAATAAGTAAAAAAAAACAGACATTAAAAGTCTTGAATATCTTAATAGTAAACTTTACTTTATCTTAAATCTTTTATGAGGATTGTAAAAAAAAATTATGATTTTAAGATTTTAAAGAGCCTAAATTGCAATTTTTGTGACATCCCAAATAAACCAGAAAAGAAATAAGAAAAATAATCGAAACATGCAAACACACAATAAAAAGTAAAAGCAATCCAAAATATATAAAAGTGGTGAGTGTCGATGGGTCTGCGACATGTCTCAGAAAAATTAGGAAAGGTGAGCAGACTCTGCATGTACATGTCTGATCCTATAACTATAAAAAATATAGAATTTGCACATAAATCACGGGACATGAGCTACTGCTTCTGGTCCCTGTCATGTGGTTTGATGCGTCGTCCATCTTGAAACTTATGCCCATACCTTATTTTTTATACAGGCTCAACCTAGATACTCTATCAAATGCATTTGAAAGAGAAAATAAAAACTCAACCTGCATGAAAATAATTTTAGTGGGAAAGTCAAAAAACATGTAATGTATAATGGGTCATGCCTTTTAATTAGGGGAGTTAAATGACATCTGAAAGTAAGAATTTAAAAATCATTAAGTGTTCCCTCTCTATGATACAAGTGCGTGTTTATGTATATATAAGCACAGCTCCTTGTAGAAGAATGCCCTAGTATACTACCATGCATATCAAGCACATGAGCACACCAAAAAACACAAAATTGATTCATGGCTGCACAAGTAAACCAACAAAGAATAATAACTAGAGGCATCAAATAAATACTATCTAACATCCTGGATCCTTGACTGACACACCATCTAATGAAGGGTATTTTAACTAGCATCTACGTGTGAGGTAAGCCCTTGGGTAGGTATGACTTTAACGAGGTCACCACACCGGTCCTGTTATAATGATCTAAAGAATTCATATAGTGTCACCTAGGATGGATTTTAAGCTAAGCTGGCTTTATATACAGCCTTGTTTGCTAGATGTATAATTTTAAAATTATGGTGAATGTAATATATAGAAAAGAAATATTTATTTTTTATTTTTAAAATAAGGGACATTAAATTCCAACTCGTAACATGCAATGTAAATGAGTTGGATCCCTAAGATTTTTATTGCAATCATACTCATGTCAATCCCAATGTTTTAACTTGTATTGTTCAATTGGATTGAACTGACATGCAATGTTTGTTAAGACATCGCAACCGACATGGGGTAACTCACCTTCCATGCATGGCTCAGTATCCATGCACACATAAAAATGCAAATCAAATAATCATGTGATAAAATTTGGTGAGGGTGAGCGTGCCATGGGTGCGGTGAGTAATAAAGGGTGGGTGGGCATATCGTGGAGGTAGTGACTTGAGGATGGATGTGTTATTGAGGTAGCATCCCGGAGGGTTGAGCTTGATGTGAAGGAAAATGCCAAAAAGATGTAACGACCTGAAGAATGGATGTGTCAAGGAGGCAATGACCCAAAAGGGTGTGCATGTCATGGAGATAGCTTTTTGGAGGGGTGAGCATGTTGTGAAGGTAGTGAACCAGAGATGGGTGTGTCTTGAATGTATCAACCCAAAGGAATGGGTATGTCATGGATGTAGTGATCCAAATGAGTGAGAATTTTGTGGCTCCAGTGACCCGAAAAATGATTTTGTCATGGGGGCAGCGGACCGGAGTGGTGGGCGACTGTGGAGGCAGTAGCCTGAAAGATGGGTGTGTTGTGGAGGTAGCAAACTGAAGGAATGAATATGTCATAAAGGTAGTGACTTGAATAGATTGGCATGTTATGCAGTTAGCAGCCCAAAAAATGGGCAAATTATGGAGGCATTGGCTTGACACCCATACTGTAAAGACAGTGACTCAAAAGAGTGAGTATGTCATGAAGATGACATCCCAAAGAATGACATTATCGTGGAGGCAGTGACCTAAAAAGGTTGATGATTCTCATTGGGGATAATGATACAAGTGGGGTGAGTGCATGACAGCCAAAAATGTAACTCAAGCATGTGATAATGACTATCTAAGATGACATGCTAGATATATAACAAGAGAAGTATCATGTTTGATCAACTATGGCATTGAATACCAATAGGGAGAATTACACCATGCCTTAATAATGACAAAACACAAATGCAAATGGCAAGCACACACAGGGTATTGTGCATAATGCAAGCCAACAAGTAGACTCATTGATCGTGACTTTTTTATATGCTAGGTTTTATCAAGTTGGCACCACTACTTGAAGACTTTAATCTCCGGCAACAGTACCAACACTTGATGCGTACTTTCTATTTCTGATTAATTTTATATATCTTTTATTTAGTCACATTTATATAAACACATGTATGTATCGCTCAAGTAATAGAGGGCTCTAGCGGAGTCCTCTTTATCAATCTCATAAGGAAAGTTACGAAACTTTAAAGCCTAAAGCATAGTACAAAAAATCCAATATCCAAATCATAATGTATGTTCTGATGTTCTGTAAATATTAAAGTTGCTAAAGTGTAAAGATGGTTAAACATTTAAGTTTACTATAGTTACTTTCTAAGCTTCTAAAAAAAGTTATCTAACACATAACAAAGTTTTGTACTGAAAGTTTCAAATATGGAAAAGGTGTCCCCCCCC